>JAQQRF010000496.1:0-154590 GCA_030523145.1 Trissolcus brochymenae
TTATACTTACACATTTCTTCATTACGATATAAAAACCAACGTATAATATTTTCACATTAATATTTGACGTCAACGTGTAAAAGACTTTTTACACCACGAATTTTCTCACGGTAACTTTTCCCTACCCCACATTACACGCATAATGTTTGGGCATTCAAATTTGTTGTTTCTTAGATGTAATTTTTTTTCACCCTCCACGATTCTCTCATTTAATTTCAGTGGTTTCTCGACTTGTCTTCCTGCCACAGTTTTTGCTGTGACTTCCAAATAAGTAGGAGTTAATTGCTTCAGCAGGATAATCTAAATCCTTGGTTTACGAGAGGAAGATAAGACCGCAGTACACACGGCGTGATGTTCTATTTGTTACAAATACTTGTATTTACCATTTCTCGGCATTTCGTTTTTCGTTACCCATTTTTTGTTTCAGTCTCGAATTATTTCAATACCACAGACACTTGGGATGGCAAAAAAATCAATAGAATTTATGTCAATGTAGTTGTCTTATAAACTAAGTTGATAGTCTCTCTTTATTTTTAATATAACCGCGTCGCTAAATTAATGTAAAATATATATATATATATGCATGTATATATTATATAATCAATTAAAATCGAATAGTAATTAATGAACCCAAAACTGTATCTCACGGAAAATAATTAATCCAAGCGCGAATCAAGATTAACCCAAATCACAATCGCCTCCGATTTCGTGTTGTTTCAGATTATTACACTAATTAATAAGCGACTATTCCGCGATAAGATCTCGGACTTATATAATAGTTTCGCGCTACATAAGTATAATTTTAATTGGCACTGTTAAGTACGCCGCGCTATCGCTTCGATCGCGGCGAACACTTACAATTTACAGCATTTGAGGTCAGTCGAACATTCGTGCAAGATGATGGTGATGCATCATGCGTAGAACATTAATGCTATTCCCCGAATCTTATGAATCTCCGATGAGTGATACTTAGAGATCTCAAAAAGCAATCTACAAAAACGTTCTGCGGTTTTAACGGCTGAGCACGATTTGAACATTTCTTCATTCACACCTTTGTTGAACATTTGACGAACGAAAATTTAATCAAAACTCTTTTCATAAGTTTTATTTTCAAATACGTTCTATTTTCTAGCATATATTTCATTTCTCTCTTTTTCTCTCTTCAGTGATTATTACTTTAAATCAAAATTTGTCCGGCTGCACACAATTTGACGCGTGAAAACTTTTTTAATATCATATGTTAAGCATGCAAATTTCCGGCTGGATCAATCGATTGTGTATCTGGAGAAACGCCTCCCGAATGCAAATTTTAGTGCGCAAACGACCAGAGAAATTGCAATGTCACGAAAACACTTAGCTTTTACAAATGCGTGCGAATGGCTGCGCTAACATGCGAATGAATAAAAATTTAATTGGTAAATAACCTCACCACTTTTCAACACGTACCTTGCATCAAAAGTGATTGTATCGAAACATAATTATAAATCTCTCTGCGGCCGGGATGAAAGTATATCGATCAACTTGTAAATTAGATATAATTTAATATCAAAATACGTGACTCTGTGTCAATAACCTTTCAACCTAATACTCGTGCCATAACTAACCTTGCAAATAATTGCATTTTTTATATGAAGTTTTATCTTGCATCTCATTTGACGAAAAGATCCCCTGATTGAAATACATATTCGATAGTTTTTTTTTATATTTGGTTCTTTAGAAGTCGAAAAATCTCATAGGAATTAGAGGGAACCGGTCAGGACGAATCTCATCAAGTATATTAGTTTTTGGAGAGAGAGGGAGAAAAAAACTACTCCATCTCAAATATCACTGTGATAGCAGACGACGTACGATCAAAATTGCATCACTGTTTGGATATTGCTTGAATTTATTACTTTACAAAATTGCGCCTTGACCCTTTTTTCCCAAGATTGTAATCGTTTATGTAAAGAAAAAACCATCAACTAACGACATACGATATTTGAAACTTAATGTGATTTTTCCTGCAATTTGATTTTTCTGTAACAGTGCTATTAATTTGCAATAGACAGTGATGGATTCAAGTTTGTTGTACCGCCAGTCGTAAAATGAAAACGATAACGCAGATATTCTTCGAAAGTAAAAAGACTAAGTGAACAGTGCCATTAGTTGCGACAGTGATATATCACTCCACACAGCTTACAGAGGAGCCTAAAATATTAAAATTTGGATACATGATATGTTTTGAAACTTTTAAACTTGGATTAAATCGAACGTTCAACTTTTTTAAGAAATAACAATCTTAAACAACAAAAGATCGTAACATTTTTACTACTGAGAATGTTTAAAATTTTTTGTTGGTATTTTTGCCTACGAATGATAGATTGTTTAAAAATTGACTAATTGATTGAATGATTGATTGGCACGATGTAACTGATGAGATTTATGATCGATATTATTTTGCCAACAGTCGCTGTTTCAGATTCGAATGTATGATATATATTTTGTGCATGGATCACCGATGTTTTAAATGTTATGCCATTGTGATGATTTTCCAAATGATTAGATGTTAACATTCATTTTAGGGGAATAATTGGTAGATGATCGTAGACATAACTGAAAATTTTGTTGATCATTTCGCATCAAACATTCATCAATAATAAAACATTGTCTTAAAAAGGTCGAAAGTTAGAATTAATAGACACTGTTCAAATATTACCCCGACTTTTATTTTTAAAACGGATTTCCATTTCATTTGTAAAGTGTAAATTACACGAGAAAAAATTATTGATCTTGACCGAATAAATTTTGCTCCCATTATAGAGTTCTGTGATAAAAAAAAAGTTCATCGGTTTTTTTTCTAATAGCACAATTAAAAATGTAATGATCGCAAATACCGACGTTTCGTCTGATTTGTTTGGATGTAGGACAATGAATCAATAATTAATATAGCCAAAAATAAAAAAATACAACTGCAAATGGTTTTAATTGAAAATCAATGACTTTTGTTGTGTTTTTCTATGGGTGATTTGGAAACTATCTTCACAATAATTACATTTTTTGCATTTACACAGATTTTGCAGCATAAAATGCAGTAATGATGTTTGCGACCATAAAAATCATTCTCCGAATTAGCGAATAGTCGCACTATAAATTTATCTTCGTTATTTAATTATCATTTGGTCTGCGCTAGAGATGTAATTTAGTTCAATAATGAATATGTTTCGTTTCATTTAATAGGTTGTACATTCATTGAGAATGAGCCGTTACATCCAATACCCGAAGGATTTTCGATCATTATGTGTTGGTCTACAAAATTTTGCCCTAACTAAATAATTGCACATTGCTCTATCCTACCATTCTACATGTATATCGTGTAAGAATCATCCAAGTGTACACTAGGACATGAAATTCTTCACGGTTAACCCTTTTCATTTGCGTTCCCCTTCAACTATTACCTTATCACTAGCCCAATAATCACAAATAATCAATCAACGAATTATCCTATAATCTAAATTAAATTCCGACCAAATCATGATGCCTAGGCTGCGTTAATTAATTTTTGCCCTAATCTAGTAACAGGAGCCGAATTACAGAACGATTACAGCTTAATGAAAAAGGCCTTTGAAGGCATCGCATAAACCGCTTTGATGGAACTCCTGATTCGCTTTGATGCAAAGCAACTTGCATCTGGAGGAATTTAAGGATACATGACCAAAGACTCGGCTATTCAAATGTCAATTGGCAAATCCAACGTACAGCACATCACCAACTAGCACGCTTTATTCGAACCCGTTGCCAGTAAATAGACAACTCTGCCTTAATCAACCTTAAATTAAGGTCATTAATGGGTCCTCATCACTTCTGTCGCACATTTAGATCACCGACCGTTGACCTAAACTTGAGCCACCCCCTCCCCCTTCCCTTTCCCGGAAACTAATGAGCACCCTAAAAATCACTCACCTAGGGCCACATCCGTTTCTATCGTGATTAAGAAGCCGACGACCAGTGATAAAAGCATCATTTTTACACAACTCTCACTGCACCACTGAATCATCGAACATCCTCACATTGACAGTTTGACCGTCTTGACCACTTAGCTCTCGACCGATCAACTCAGAAATGAAAAACGACGCGATATTTCAGACGCAATTTGGTTTAGGACCGTGTGGAAGCACTCGCGAACATCCATCTATCAGACGCTCGCATTCGTCTTGAAACTTGTTGGACACGTGTTTTGACGGAGCACGAAACAACCTCGGTTGGAAATTAATTTTGCCAACTTCTTGCCACATCATTGGTCGGAGACCCGAGCGCGGATTCCGCGGGAGCGGATCAACCGCGCGAACCGTTGATCATCTGGGGGAGCCGTTCGACAGGCGCGAGCAAACAAACGCTGAGCCACAGCGATCGCGGCTGCAGAACACAGCCGTATCGGTGTCGCGGCGCGAAGTGATTCTGCGAGGCGCCCTTTTCGATCAGGCGCCTGCGCCTCTAGCGCATTGCGTGAAAACACTCGTCGCACACTCCCGGCTGAATTTGGGCGCAGAATCCTCCATCCGTCGTGCTATAGACTTGTGCGTCAAATCCAATCCTGTATTTCTGCGTATGCTTTACTCTCCCTCGCTCTCTCTCCCTCTCTCTCTCTCTCTCTTTCTCTCTCTTTCTGTTTTGGCACGCAGTTTTACGCTCGCAACTTGACGGCTCCATTCAGCCATCCAGTCGAGCGATTGTCCTGCGGGCTTAGCGCAAGACATATCTTGTTTACGCTTCCAGATTATGGTCCACAATTCGAGACCGTGAGATGTACATCTGCAAATGATAAGAACAGAAAAAAAGTATGAATAATGTATAATATTATGCTGCGAGATTTGTGCAGGCTTTGTAAAGGTGTCTTTTATGTGGGTCACACGAGTGCCGGCAAGTCGAGTACTTGCTTTGAAGAAAAACAAAGCATTTACGATGATCAAGCAACTTTTTCGTACCATCCGCTTCTAAAATTTTACTTTCTTGTCCCCCTTGGTCTTAACGACCCAGTTCGTTACATTTTGTTCATTCAATCACGTTGGCCAACGAATGGTAAATTAAATTGTATCTCAAAACAGAAAATGACAGTTATTATTTAATTAGATATTATTTGAAGACAAATTTAATTCAATGAAATATTATCTGATTTTGAAGCACTATCGTTTCAAGTGCTGCGAATGATACACAATGGAATGAAACTGTATTCACCACGTATACACGTATGATGTTCCGTAGGATAGAAACACATGAATGTACGTTATTTCGAATTAATTTAACGTTAATTCGTGCGCTGAAATATGTGAAGACGTATTAGAAAATATGAAACATTTCCTGATTGTTTCGTAATCAAAACTAGAAGATTTGTTTCAAACTAAAAAACAACCCAGATTCATCTACTGTTGACTTTATTTAACGATATGGATGTATTTGAATAAACACATTTATTTGAACTTGTCGCGAGCTATAATTACATTTGTTTTCCCACCTATGTTACATACAAACCATATGTGTCTGAACAATAAATCAATTTAAACAGTGTATAATATAATCACCAGAAGCATAAATTTTCATATCGAAAATGCGATCAGTTCCGACGTTTTTGAAACACGCAGTTTAATTAATTTCCTTTTTAAGCTTTCCAGCTTAATTGTTAATGCGACGTTCGGCGCGATGCATAACAAATTAAGGATTATCATCAAGTCCAAAATATTCTTTGTCAAAAATAATTATTGCATTTTCGAAACGTTCTTGCGCTTTGTCTTATATGTCGCCCATATCTTCTAATTAAATCATCAGCAAGGTATGAAAACGATGGTATCTTATATTATTTTAACACTTATGAAATACCTTCACCCTCAAAGTAAATGAGCGAAATTAGATGCTTTATAAACACGGCTCATTGAAACTGATCTTCTTAGGTTGATGAGGCAATAAAGTTAGTCACATAATCACACGACTAAGTATCAAATTATTTAAAGCAAAGCAGTGCGATGAACCCCGTTTTCATCAATATAATAATTCAGCTTTCACACGTATAAAATATAAGATCCAGTTATTTATCTCACCATTTTGGCTTTTTCTCCAACCGAATAAATCAACAGTCCTAGAATATTAAAAATAAAAAGCCAGAGGAAAACCACAAAAAATGGACACTTTTATCATTTATTTGCATCAACAACACCAGGAAGTCTGTTTTCGTTTATCTCATCCGATCAAGCATACTTTTATCAACATACAACATTTGCACAATGTATTTTCTATTTCTGGTATTATGAGATCTTATATTCATGTGGATTGTATCCTTCACAATACCTTCTTGGACATCAAGACGTAAAAATCAAACATTACCTCAAAGTCATAGGACGTTTTTTCAAAGTAAATAACTTCGGTCCGTAGATTTCGCGTGACTGTCGCCTTGAGCGCATTATTTTGTGCGTAATCTTCGCCGTGGAAAGAAATCTGAACCATGAATTTGAAAAAATAACTGAATCCAACTCAGAGTTATGGCTATAATTTGCATAAATAGAACGGCTCTGGGAAATTGAACAAGGTCACAATTATCAAAGCTTAAAACTTCGTGATAAATTTTTATTATACAATTGACAGAGTAAATAAAAAAATTATCCAGGTAGCGTCCTAGTTATTTTTGATTGTACTGGAGAATACTGTTGGATGAATATGGATTTTTCTTTATGTTATCTAAGAACGTGACCCCTGTGATATTGAACGTTCCGTCGAGACCTCTGACACTTTACAGCAGTGACAAGGAGACGATGTAGATTGGCTTTCATATAATAGAATTGCAACAAAAGTTGCATGTTCTAGCATCAGTATATCCAGTCTTGACAATCAATTTAAAATGAAACTATATCTGACCTTAGTTCTGAACTTCCGAATCGATGCTTTGCAGACCAACTGCTGAAACTAATCTGTTCATTGGTGATTGGAATAACTTTTGGTTTGTTAAATGCCTGCAGATTTTATTGTGCGAGTGCTGTACCATTATGTGTACATAAAAGTTTGCACGAATGAAAGAAACTTTGTATATTCTGTACAATATATCTTGATTTTGTAGATAAAAAAGTCGTAAAGAGAACAACTATAAATCGTAGACATTTTGCTTAATGATGCAATATTTGCCCTGAAAGATGTTGATGATGGCTTACTAATTTTGATTAATCGCTTTCGTTTGTTTTCGAGCAACGAAATAGAACCAAATTTTTTTTCAGATTGAGCTACTAAAATTCAGTTTAATGACTACCACCTGATTCTGTATTTGTCTTCAAAGTAGTAAAAGCTCTATCAAAATATCCCTTTAGTAAAAGTTGGCGACAAAACGTAATGCTACTGCTTTGTGATAATGGGCGTACCGCCATCAAAGTTGATCATATTTCAGCGACGATCAGCTAGGTAATATAAGTGTAAATAAAAACATTTGATTTTGAACAAATTATCCACACTGAGAAAGTTCGAGAATATTATGAAGTCTTTTTTTTATTTTAATAATGTTTTAAAGTTTCACTAATTGTGTTGTCCAAATTTTACGAATTTTTGTTATATTTACATATATTTGACCTACTTTTCACAAGAATATCAAAGTTTTCAGGTATAGAAAAATTTATGGTTGCATTCGCCATCTCGTTCGCTTGTTACAGTTCATTTCCTGTGTTGGTAATCATACACTCTTACATGATGCTAAACCTCTTATGGAAGTGGGTTTATTATCGACTGAGACTAAACATTGTCGGTAACTTGATCGTCACTGATAAATTATCGACAGTATATACCACATGATGATAATTTGTTCATCAAATAATGCTTTCTAATTTCACTTATTCTGATATTTTCAAAATATTATTTAAAATTATAAGTACAATTTCAAGTTAAATTCAATCTCACCATTTATTTTATTTGATTGGTCACTGTTTATTGTTTCTAAACATAGATGTCCATACTGGTACTATCAGACAGTGCTGCACTCTATGCTACGACTGTATCATAAATTCTTACACAACTTTTGTTACCTACATGATTATTTGGAAACTTTCCCAAATTTACATCCATATTCAATCAAATCCCTAAAAGATGTATGCATTTACAATTAATTATTTTTAATAATTAAGTAGTAAATAATTACAGAAAAAATATATTTGGCATTCTATATTACATTATGAGAAATTCTATTAATTGTACATAGTAGAATTAACCAGATTTTAAGTTTAATCATCCGTTATGATGTTCCGAGAGCAAATTATTCTCAAATCTCACGGTCTTCACCAAAGACCCTGTTCCGCCCTTGTCTCATAAACTGAAAAAAAAAAACATCTCTTCTTCAATCTTATTATCTTACTTCAGCATATTTGAAAAGCGTTGCGAAATATACTAATCCGAACAACTGTCATTCATTTTTGAAATGTGTGTAGTTTTTAATTTACATCTTCAGAACATGTTCTATTTAAGTAAAATATTGCAAAAAAGAATGCAAATTTGACGATAAATAAAAATAAATGATGAAAAAGACGTACTGTCCAGGTGAAAACACGAGTCGTTGAAATGCTGCTAAGAGAACATGTGTTCGAAGGCAGAAATGGGCGGCAACGATGTTTAACAAGAAAAGAACTAGCAGGGGACGGTGCAGTGGAAAATTAAAGCGCCGTGTCTACTGAGGTGCGAGTGTCATGATGAGCATGATGGTTGTCGTATTTCGTTCTCCATCAATCCGTCTGTGCGTAGCCATGTTGGCATATTCCTAAGGCGGAACACCAACTTGACTCATCTGTAATTGCAATATTTCACTTTTCCAATGAACAAAAGAGAATTGTGTTTTGCATTTATTATTACATAATGAATGTAAAATAAATAATAATATCATGTTTGTTCGAATAATTTCATGATAATTGTGAAAAATCTTGAATCAGTTTGCATCATTATAATAGAAATGATTGATTTGATGATGGTCGTTTAAGTCGTTTAAGATTATTAATTCATATCACGGAGTTGCGCGACGATTCGTGCCTAAGCGTAATTGAACGCGGTTCAAAGTTTATTCTACTGAAAGGTTTAAATCAAAGGATGAACCCTAGTTATGCCAAACACTAGGTATCTGTGTTTACATCCGTGGGTATATATGAGACACGATCCGCCAACACGGTAGAAGTTGTGTGTCCCGATGTTTTTGTGAATAGACGCAAAACGTGTACACGAACGTATATTTGATATCAACATCATACCTCTTTCCCAACAACTGTTGATGAATGACATTATCAGAACTTGTAATTTCTTTTCCTCGATCCGAAAACATGGTGCAAAAACACGAATCAGAAAATCAACCGTCATGGAAAATTTTTTACGAAATGAAATTAAACAGCCCGAACATTATCAGACGAATCAAAAAAGGTTCCCATAATGCACTCTCTCACGCGATCAGTTACTATCATGATATAGAATCGAAGTCATGCAAAGATTTAATTAGTTCATAGTACGCCTCGTCCGACACTTGAAAGTTTATTTTGTATTTATGCAGCGTAACAGCGCGTCCGTGTGCGTTTGTATTAGACGCAACACGCCATCTTCAAATCATGACACGACTATCAGAAAAATCAGATGCAAGGTGTAACGTTGACTTGTGGTGCTAATGTAACAAGCTGTGTTTGATGCAGATATGCGTGTGTTTATGCCACGAATGCGATCGTCCGTGCACGCTGAATTGCCTCACCACGGGGGTCGCACCGGTCCGTGTTGTAATTTAAAAGTCAAAAAAATCTTTTATCGTAATTACTCCGCGAAGACGACGTGAATGTAATCATTTTGCTATGTTTGAGCGAGTCTCCAACCCTCTGACAAAACTGTATGCCAAGTTTCTGTTACCAAGTGTGTTGAATAAAATGATGCCGTTTCTGGATTTACTTGTGACAGATTTGAAATGCATGTAAAATCACACAATAACTTTGCTTTTTGCAAATATAGAAATTTATATTGTTACACATTCAGAAAAAAAAACTAAATTTTGAAACGGGACTTAGATTTTGATGTACCCTACAATTCATAGACGGACTTTTATTACCAACATTACACGATTCTTTAATCTGTATAAACTTTTTTTTCCAAAACATACAACATATATCATTCAACCATGAAAAACAATATTTTGTTTTCTTATTTTATATCGTATACGTGAAATACAATGTGATTCTAAAATGATTAGAAAATGTACGATTCTGAAGATGAACGTATTAGGAAACGACTGGATTGCAATCGAAGACAGATCAATGTAGCTGCAGACATCCTTAACCCCTTACATGAATCGGCTGAAATCGTTATCAAAACACTTTTCCTTTAAGTAAAAGTCAAATCGTTACAAGGAGAGGTCGCTTGAACGTACGTAACAATAATTTACTTAGAAGACGAAGGTGAATCGCTGTAATACGTTTAACCTCATGACTAGTCGTATATACGTTCGCGGAATGCGTGATTTGCATATACGGGAAAAACAAACAAGAGCATCGTTCCATTGAGCGACGAGCATTATTCAAAATGGTTTGAACGGCGCATACATTTTTGATCCGCTTCTAAGAAATAAAGGAATTTCAAGGATATGAATGGAAGCGAAGGGGAAATGTTATTTGTTCCGTGTTTGACTTCTTTGTAATAATTTTGGTGAGGTGTGCCTAAGAGATTGAACAATCTCCAGTCCCCTGGCAGGTCAAAAGTGGATCTACAGGGGGTGTTTCAGATGAACCAACTGCAAAAATGATCGACTAAGACTATGGCGTACGAACATTTTGCAATAACAAAATATACGAAACATCAAATTTCTTCCGAATTTCATATGGTCTGACGAAATAACCCAAAGAGCCGGGAGACTATCAATCATGATGAACACAAAGTTGATGCTCGCTTTCTATTTATAGAAACATGAATCACAATAAACGGAATGATTACGTCAGAATAAACATTCATGATTTTTGAGAATCATGATTAAGATCTTATATGTAGAATGTTGGTGATTGATCATTTTTTAATACTGTTAGCAATAACGATTTGCCCTTTCACACTATCTCCGCCAGGTCAGTTTTTTGGAGCGTCAAAGAAGAATAAGTGAGATTAAAAATTGTCACTAATTGTATATGTTGGAATAAAAGGTCATCTGTGAGAAAGTAGACGAATTTGAGTGGTGTCGGAGTCAGAACGCCTTATAAATAATCCAAGCAAGATAATAAAAAAATGTCTCGATAGGAATAAGGATGAAAGTTGGATGCTGGGGAGAGGTAGAAAATACACCGACGGGAAAGGGGAAAGATCGCGCACGCCGAGAACAATTAATCAAAAAGACTGGCAGGAGGAGCGTGCGTGAGAAATACGAGACAGGACTGTCGCTTCCAATGCTGGGACTTTGATTCCAACAGGGCCTCTGGAAACCGCCGGCGGCAGTGCTCCCGAAATCTAAGTCAAATACTGAATTTGCATTTCGTTAGGAATAACGAACTTTGTCGAGTATAATTAACTTCCACGATATTTAGACAGACGACATCACGGGAACACAAAGTTGGTAAGATTTCCGCCTTCTGCACTTACGTCGCTGTACGTCGCGGGTGACCGAACTGAAATATCGTTGCAAATATATCCGACCAATTAATTCTGATAGATCTATGTGAACAGACAATTTTCATTTACCCATTAATTTTGCTTAATTTCACAGAAAGGTATTATAATTGCAGAAAATAATATAAATGGGAGATCGGATCAAGTTTGATTATTCGGTTTGTACATTTTGTGTTTCATTACGAGCATCTCATATAAAAGTTATACAAAACTATCAGATGATTTGTCATCGTAGGGGTGCAATCGAACACGACCCTTCGTAAATCTATCTGACGAGAGATAAGTGATTCGAAAACTGCGTGGGTTGACTCTGGTCCAAGAATCAGCGATCACACGTGTCGCTGCATGTAAAAGAGCAACGAGCATTATCATCTTGTTCGAAATCAAAAGTGAAATCACAAAAGTGAAAAATTCAAGTCGCGTGCAATATATAACTGTAGGTTTAGCATGAAAATACACTATGAAAAAAATAGTAACTCCAACTAGAAAATTTTAGTTCGTTTTTTTTTGGTCAACACAACCTGGTACAGAGCTGTGTCAATTCGACTATCTAGTAAAATTAACAAGACATAACAGTTGTGCCAACTACATAAGGTTATCGATGAAATTGACATAAAAACTTGAATAGTTATTAGAATTCTATTGAAAATTTAATTTTAATTCTTCTAAATTTGTAACTTAAACTTTTTTTAAACATTTCTACCGAATTTTGTGATGAAATTAAATTTTGTCGATGAAATAAATATAAAAAACAGTATATTAGTTTGTTTTCTATCTTTTTTCGTTCTACAAGAGAAATTCTTCTAGTTTGTCATTTTTTTCAATTTGGAACTCTTGAGTTTAATTAACTCGACGTTATTTTTGAAAACATTTTTGGCAATTTTGCACATCACAAAATTTGCGATAACAATTTTCAATTAAAGTTGAACAAAACAAAAATAAACAATATTTTATATTAAAATTAAAAATTTTAAATTACATCGACAATCGTGATAAGAGATTTACATTGATCGATAACATTTTACGTTTTTAAAAATCAAATTGTCATCAAAATTCCTTGTTTCACATTTTTTTACATATTGAAATCTATTTCCATTAACTAGATTTCTAGTCGGTTGAACTTGAAATAACGAATTTACCGAAACACTAAATAAGAAAAATAGTTGTTTCAACTAGTATTATAGTTGTTATAACCATATTTGTAATTATTACAACTATAAAAGCTTTAACATATAAAAATTAGTCAAATTAATCAGCCGATTTTTTCTGAATGAATATTGTTTGACTCTACATTGTTTGAAGATGTGAACGATTCCAACGCTAACTTGTCAACTTGTTTTGGGACGACGTTTTATGTGCTAATTTTATTTGGGAGCATCAATTCAAAAATGATAGGAATTTCATTAGGATTATTTTATAGGTACTTCGTGAGTGGTCACTCCTTTGAAAGCAGGGTTGTTAACACGGCAGAGAACTCTTTGTGAGAAATTGTGGCAGTTAAATTTTATTGCACTCTCTGGTGGCCGGGTACCGTTTTTACAAGATCTGCCCTCAACACAATGTTCGCGTACGCAATTTGTCACAAGAGTCACGACTTCATAAATTATCGAACACAATGTGCCATAGAATCTAATCAACCAATCATACATTCACGGTCTAGTTGCAGATAAAAGTAGGCTAATAACCTCTCAGGCAATTTTCTTTTACAATTTGCTGCAAAACACTCGAACATTGATGCTCCAATTCGCCGCATCAACAGTAAATCATATCTTTTCAAAGAAAAAAAAAATTAAAATAAATCATACATTTGCATCAAGATTTTGTTACCCGGTCCACTGCAAAATAAAAACGGATCATATAGCCGATGTTAATTTATGATTAAATGTCAAAAAGCCACATGGAATCTCCTAGAAAACTTAAAATTATGCAGAAAAGAAAGGCAACTCCCAAAGTGCACAAAAGTTGTGAGCAACATGAAAATTGTATAGTTGGGACAATAGGGTGGGCCAATACCAGGCAATGGTGGAGAACGCTGGGATTGCATGCTCGAGTCTCGACAAACCCAGCGGGTGGTAGACATTTTTTCCCTCTCTCGACCCTTAGCGGGTCCTCCCCTGCCCCCCCATCCCCTGCCGCATATAAGGCCCTCGCTCGACTTTAATTCAGCTTCTCTCTTGATCTTGCACCCAGCCCATCTCGTCTCGTCTTCATTCCTTCCTGTTTCTCGTCTAATGCCAGTCAGGAGAAGTTGATTCGTTTTGTTCATCGCTGCGCGTTCGTTTAGCTTCGGATTTCGGCTTCTTTTAAATGATTGCCCGGTCTTCGGTGGATAAAAAGAAATTGTTCCAAGTTGAAACTGAGAGCGCAGAAAGAGAAAACACGATGACCACTGTAATCGAGAAACATATCGCCGCACCGGTAACGCATATGTTTATCCTTCCAAGAAATGGCCTTTTTTTCTCAAACTCGCGACACGATAGAAGAAACAAAAATATGCATGTGAGAAGAAGGCAAATTTCATTAAACACCCAAAAAAATAAATAATCAGCAAATGTTTTTATCGATTGTCATATTTTTTCTAAATATCTGACAATATTAACCCTAGAAAATAAGTTTCTTTGAAACTGAAACACTATAATTCTTAGTGTTTGATAATTGTGGTCCAAAAATGATCATTTTAATTAAGGAAATAATTTGTTGTTGAATAGGACACTATTTTTTGAAGAACTGTTCAATATGGGACAAAAGTGTATTGAAAGAAGAAAATTGTCTTGGCAATCGGTCATTTTTGAGAGCGTACTTCGGATACTTTTAAACTTGTTTTGCAGTGTAAAAAATAACTGTTAAGTTGAATCGTGAATTACAAAATTTGTTGAAGTTGATAATGAGTGCGTCGCGCATTTACTCATAAAACGGTTTTTAACGCGGCGTTCGCTTTTAAGAACCGTAATTCATGCAGACAGTTTTACCACTTGTTGTAAAACAAACCTAATCTTTTGACGAGCTACCGTATCACTATCTGCTTTCATTTATTTGCATACATGTGTAACGATTACTTAAAGATACACACCGATGTGAAGCGATCTCGAGCAAGAATAAAACAAAATAATAATATGCCATCGAAGAATGAATTTGTCATCAATTTGAACAAAAATGAACCTCATAGAGATAAAAACAAACGATTTTTGTCTTGTCAGGAAATAATTCCAATTTTAAATGTTTAGAATCAAAACGATTATGATTATGATCGTATTTTTCCAACTGTTAATTTAATATCGTCTTTTTTATCTCCTGAGGTGTACAACCGTCAATACAATTAAAATTCCAACGGTGGCAACTTGATTTTACAAATGCTGACTAATCATTTATTCCCAGAAATAGAGAGTGTGCGACTTTTTTGCTGGCTGTGTTTTGGGTCAGAGCTAAACAATGCCAGCAAACGCGATCGCGAAAGTGATAGAGATTAGTTTGCACATGCAACAGAACATTGCTGACAAAAATCGGAAATCTCTTACAGAAAATCATATATGTAATCGACATTGATAATTTTAGTTGTTTCCTTTCTTACTTTATTTTGCAAAATAAACTTCGTCATTCTAAGCATACAATTTTTCCACTAACTTTTAATGCCCATTGTGTGTTTTTTTTGTTTGATTTTGTTAGGCACCAAGGAGTGAAGTGTGAACACCAGACAAGGCTGTGAAAACGTGAGCAAACTAGAGCTCGTTGAGTTTCATCTGCATAAACATCTCGGTAGCCGGTAAGCGTGCAATCTTGTGCAGTGGACAAAATCTATTATGCATTGCCAATCTGCCGGCTCAGGCTGATGCCAGTTTGCAGGAAACTCAGAGGAGCCCACCGGTCCCAAGCGTTGTTCGAAAAGAATCACATTCTTCATTGGGACGCGCAAAGGTCGTTAAGACGCGGCGTCCTTTTCCACTTGTTTCGCAGCTCGTCCTTTTCTCTCCGTCTTTCAATCTGTTCCTTCGGTTCGCAAAGACTCTCAATATCCAATCCACCATCTATTTTGCGTCTACTCGCGCTCTATTCTTCTCCTCCGAGACGTCACTTGTTAAACGCTTCCATCTTAGCCGATTGCCACCGCATAAATTCCCATTAGGTCTTTGAGATACGGGGAAACAATAGAGGAGTGGTCGCGCGACCACAGGATAACGATGAATTTATGGTGACTACTCCAGATACTTCTCCGACGCATGCTGCAGATCCGTTCGCTGCGGCCGATTGTTTTCAGATACTGATATCTTTTCGCTCCAAGGGAGCTCTTTTTTCGTCTACGCCATTTATCAATGTTTCGGTAAATTGTTCAGCGGATAATTGGGAAATTGACAGCAGTTGAAAGTATGAAAGTTTTCAAAATTGTTGAAAAAAAAAAAAAAAAAAAAAAAAGATACAACATATTATCAAGGATAAATTAAATAAATGGGTATTGTTGGTTTTCATTTTGAAATTATAGTAGAGAAAATATCGTGTATATATGTACTACGCTAATAGACTGATAGCCTTTGTTGACGTAGCGCGTCTGATGGCGTGATTAGCATTCCTATTTGCATATTGACGGGTTTTCTAAAAGTTATGAATATTTTACCGTGTTGCGTCGATGAGGCCTACTTGCCTCATTACTGAGCAACCGAGTATCGGACTCAAAATTCAAACTCGTCCCACCTCTCAACACGACTCTAGCGATTCTTAATTATTCGCAACAATGGCAACGAGCTCAATAATACTCGGCTCTTGAATTATGACGCAATAAATATCATTATCGCAAATCGGAAATGGTGGCTTATTTTTTTTCTTCTCTTTTATTTTATTGTTTAATTTGTTACTTTACAACGCGAACGTGCTCAATGCAAGCCTGTACAATATTTCATGGAACAATGCATTTCATCTGCGCGAAATGATATGAAATTTAATTTTCAACATCTCATTACAAACTACAATTGATTTTTTGACATGTACTTTAAAAGCAAAAATGGCAGCACCTTGCAGTTTATTTAAATTTAGTGATATTGATATCTTACTTCGATACATACAATGATTGGAACTTGATAAATGGTATTTTGAATTTTTGAAAAATATGAAAACAACATATCTCCTATTCTGACTGATAATATACATAAGCAAATTTTACAATTCATACTCATTGAATTATACTTAAATTTCTTGGTGTTTCAATTTTTTGTTAATTTTATTGATACAATTTCATTCCATGATTGGTGCATGATAAGTATGGTTCCTATATAGGACGGTCGTAACATCAAACATTATTCAACAGATGGCGCCAAGATGCAGACTTGAGGAATTCAACTTTTCTTCACAAGTAAAGCTGCTTAAGTTTTTCATGTAGTTATTAGTTATTTTGAGAAGAATTTATTTATATTTATTTTAGAAAGAAATTCTAGAAAAATAGTTATATATTTATTGAGAGAATAAAATATCAATAAAAATGCATTTGAATTAAAACATTAGTACATTTCCCTCGACATTTCCTTTGATAATAATCATTCAGCATTTCGATAAGAATAATCTAATTTCATTGTATAAAAATATGACGTATAAATCTTGGAATAGTTTTAAATATTTTAAATTTTGTAAAATGTAGCCTGCATCACTTGATGTATTTTAACAAATTCTCAAATAAAAATTAAAGAAAAATAAAGATTACTAATATTGTAAATCGTTATGAAACGGAATTCAGAGTATTCGGAAATGCAGTAGACATTAGATTGTTAGCTACAACGTAAACCGCAATACAACCATGACGCCACCAATCAATGTCCCAATTATCGATAGTTTCGAAATTTCATTATCACAGCAGTAAAGTGATTATACTTAGGAAATTTCTTGATTTCGTACATTGTTCAAAATTCTTAGGAAATCTTTAATTTTACATTACCAGTGTATTCCTCCAACTCGAAAAATGTTTTACGGAATAAAATTTTGTGTGTTAAAAAATGTTTTTCACTGAAGTGAATATTTAATATGTAAACAGTTGAAAGTGATGATTAAAAATAGTCATAATTTGTTTGTTACAGGTCCATTTTGAAATTCAGCGGAGGATTCGATTCGTCGGAACGATTTAGGCCAGTTCAAAACAAGTAATTTATCTTTTCTGCACCATCGGTCAACTTGGCGTCGGTTCTCGCGGTCGAGAAAGAAAACTATACTACATTTATAAAATAAAAAAAAAAAAAAAAAAAAAAAAAAAAAAAAAAAAAAAAAAAAAAAAAAAAAAAAAAAAAAAAAAAAAAAAAAAAAAAAAAAAAAAAAAAAGTAAAAAAACTTTCGAAAAATTGTAATAAAAATCTATTGGATAAATTTAATAATTTGCAATCGTTCACTAAAATTACAATTTGAGAATCACAAATGTTTATAAAATAATCAACCGATGATGTAAATTTATTTTTAATTTAGGCACACGAACGCATCATGGGTATATTTTAAAATCGGATCAGCTTATCCGATCTCGAGAGTGACGACAAGTCTGCGTAGTATCATCAGTTTGCTATAGTATGTGCGTGCGACGTTCGACCTCAACATTTTTTAATGCTTTTTTGTCGTCCTAAATTCTTTTTTTCAAAGTCCGCGACCTTTATCGACTCGCATTTTTCTTTCGCTATAGGTGTATCTCAGACGGAACCGCTTCTTTCTGAAGCCTCAAAGAACGACGAGGCAATGGACGTTAATCCGACGCGATGCAAATCGCGCCCCGAAGACATGCCTTGTAACCGGTCGTTCCTTGTGCTGGAAAAAATCGCGATATACTCGACCAACGTGTCCTTCCGTTCAGACGTGAAATCCACGGATGCGGCAGAGATTTCCGATTTAAAATCGTCACATCGGTATTTCACTGCAGATACTAAAGAATTAAAGTTATTAAAGAAACTTTTAAATAATAAAATAATAATAAAATATCTCTTCTTTTTATTATAGAGAATGTTATTTCAAAAACTAATTGTATAAAAATTGAATTCAATTTTATATTCAAATACCAAGAGTCGGTCGGGAGAAAAATATAATTGAAAATATTTGGTACCGAGTGGATTTGACTAGATTGTGCATCTGCTCGAATATGTATATCAGCAACCATAGATTTCTTTGGATTGTCGTAAATGCGCTTGTTTAAAACGACAGAAGCCCTTTAGCATGGATTTGGTTATGGTGACCACGATGCAGCAGTCTGCATCGATGCCGTCTGCTGGTCCTTTCTCTTTCCAACAAACTACCCTATCTCATTCGAAGCTGATTCTTCTACCTGAATACGACGACCAACGCATTCTAATAATAATCTATGGGAATCTTTGCCGTCAGGATAGCAGAGGAGTAGGCACGCCGAAAGAGTCGCAAACAGAGAAAAAAAACATTTTGAAAAGATGGCAGCATTCAAAGGGCCCAAACTTGGAGCTTATTATTATTATGTGTGAGTGTGTGGGTGAAATGCAAAAGGGCAGCCTGATTCCTAAACATTTTTCTTCCGATTTTCGACGCAGCTCGCGCTGAAGCCTCCTGTCGATATTTAATGCGATAATGTCGAATCGCGTGTGACCAAATGTCTAGATGTCTGACTGACTATTCGTCCGTTTTCTCGCACACCCTGCTTGACTGACTGACTGATGCCGATCTGACGTCTGGCGTGCCCCGGTTCTTCACTCTCAGAATCTTTTACTCAAATTTTGGTTTAAACAGGGAAAATGAACCGGTTTTTATCAATTTACCACTCACAATAAATCACACTAATATATTTTTTTATAATAAGAAAAGGTACCTATTATTATGATTGTAAAGAAATAATTATGATTATATAATTTTTATAGATAAAATTGAACAGTTAATGTTCTCCAAATTTTTGATTGATGTCACAGCAAAATGAGTGTAACATTAAATTGATGGATTCAATAATCTTTGGACATTAGCGAACTCTTTTAATGTTAACGAAATTTTCTTTATAAAATAATTTACTGGTCGGATTTGTAAATGATCGAGATCACCGGGCCCCATCCGGAGAATGGGTCGAAAAATGCCGACAAAAGAGTTTCGAGAAAATCTGCTTTAAATTCAAATCCAAAAAACTTTCCACGAATGTTAGAATAATAGTCAAATATTTCAATACAACTTGACTTTTTACGAAAGAGTCAGCTGGTGTACGGGATGTTTTAGCTTGCAAGGTCAAATTTTTTTCCGTCGAACGAAATCGTTTCTTTTGTACCCATATAATCATTACGTCATGAGCATGATCTCTCGGAATCGGAAACACACACGTTCGGGATTTGCTTTTGTAAACCAAATTTTGATTACCAAAAAATAGACACAACCGCCTTAATTAAAAAAAAAAGAATCAACCATCAGCATGAAATTATCATTTAAACATTTTTTGCGATTCGTTTTTGTTTTTCTTGAATCTCTTCTTTGACAGTGTAATTTTTTTCAAGCCAGTTTTTATAGGTTGTTGAAGACGTTTTTAAACGTGAATTTCTTTAACACTCTGCAATGTTTGATTTTTCATCGCCATAGAAGTGTATGTAAATTGCATGCTAAAATAAAGTACATGCTATATATGCATGCTATAAATGCAACTTGATAAGATCTCATCCACGTGTTTGAGATAAATTAATATTTAATAAGTGGATGTTCTAATAATTGCCTGTACACAGTGCCGAGGACTTATTTGTCATTAGCAGACACTAATTAAGTCGAAATTTTAATTTCAGCGCAACATTGACGATTTTCATTGTCACGGCGTAATTAAGGTCAAGGGACAACGGAACCGCAACATGCGGGTATATCATTACTATCGATATGAAAATACGAAGCCATTCAGGAACACTTACAGGACAAGCCAGATGGAGAGTGAATTCGACATCCCCGTTCCTCACAAGATCAACACAAATGTTGCAAAATAATTGCAAGTACCTCGAAATCACGATCAGATCGGTCGTCGAAGATATTCTCCTATGCAAATCTATAGATTACAGTGACGCGATACAACCATCTATTTTTCATAATTAATTGTCAGGCTCACCAAGGTAAGAAATAAACAGCTGGTTAGCTTTGTTATTTAACAGAAAAAAACGGAAGAATTCAATCACTGAAATATTTTTTGTCTTAAAAATTGAAAATTGAAAAAAAAAAAAAAATAAAAATAAACAAACAAAATTGTTAGCGCTTGTAAACTTCGAACTTTGGTCATTAAAAAATGTTCATACTTTTTTGCCCATTCAAATCTCAGAGATCTAGAAGATGAAATAGACTTGGGACACATCTATTGAAATCTTCGACTAATGATCTTTATCACTATCGACCATTACTTCTGTTTCCTGACCTCGCTTCATCCGCCACTTAAGCCCCATCAAAAGATCAGAGGATTCAGAAGATGCGGAGTCATTTCCAGCACTTACTTTGAATCTATTCGATCAAACCGTGGGTCGGTACGATCGTATGGCGCAGGTGAAAGCGAAACGACTCTTATACGTTTCTATCCAGCCCGATCGCTCGTTACGTACCGTTATTGATTATTCTCTCGATTTGATGTCTTGTCAAACGCGCCGGTCAACATTTCTGAATTAATGTCTCAACGACAATGAAGACGTTAATACAATTATGAATTCTTGCCTCGTCGTATATTATTATTATTTCATTCAATTTTTTAATGAGTGAAATGAAAATAAAGATCAAAAAAAATGAATAAACTTTGAAACCACCAGCGATGGCCGATTGATGTCCCAAACTATTTAGACATTGTACAAAAAGTAACAAGTAAAATTGAAACAAAATCTTAACAGAGTACCTAAAATACAGCTGCATTCCAGTCAGATTGGAATGTTTTTAGGGACTTTTCGATCCATCCCCATTGTTATCTGGAATACAGTTGAGAAACATTTTCAGAATTGTTTCTCCCCCGGAAGGAATGTTGCACTCAAAGCCGCCAAAATTTCAAGCGCGTTATCTTAGAGTGTGAATTTGAATGAATATTTGTTTGAGAGGGATTTCATTCCAAAAACTATAATGTATAAGTACGCCTACGTCATCTCCAAAGGCGAATCGGCTGTTTAATGAAGCGCGGATGTGCGCCAGTAGGGGTGTTGCATTC
This sequence comes from Trissolcus brochymenae, assembly GCA_030523145.1. Lineage (NCBI taxonomy): Eukaryota > Metazoa > Arthropoda > Insecta > Hymenoptera > Scelionidae > Trissolcus > Trissolcus brochymenae. Next base: position 21,710 of record JAQQRF010000496.1, read on the forward strand.
AGTATAAAATGATCGATCATGCTGGGTTATCCACCCTTGGTCTGTTGTGATACCTCGTGCCGTATATATGCGAGCTTGTCTTACCTACACACTCGCGTCGCTCGTGCAAATGATGATGATGATTCAATTTCATACAGCGTGACAACTGTAAAAAAAACATGCTAGTAACGTTGATCAATAAAGTCAAACTCCTTTCCCCTTGTAACAGTTTAAAAAGCGCACTTAGCTCTTGTATTCATTATGTATTGATTTATAGAATTTTTATTTCAGACCTTTGAACTCAATATAAAAATAATTGATAAATCATTAAATAATACACAATATTAAGTTTTTCTTTTTAATTAATTGGCATCGACGAAATCTTTCACTGACGACTATTCGTTCACTATTATGCAATTATGCATATACGATTGGACAAATGTGTTTCCCCGCGGAAAACGATAACGCCTGTACAATACATTCATGGCTCTGACAAAATGGCATGGCATCTCGTATAACTTTTGATTCATCACCCGCTTTGAGGGGGGCAGGGGGTAGTTCAAAATTTATAATACAAACTTGTTGCTGCCAATTTAATAGTATAACTGAAAATAATTTGGAGGATATCATTTTTTTGAATTACCCTGTTGCAATTTCGTGTTCTTTGCGTTCACCATGTTATACAAGTGTAGTGGAAATAGAAGTACCGGGTTTCAGAAATTAGACTCTCATAAGCGGATCGGTGTTGGGTTACAGCAGATTGACAAATTACCTTCAAGCTACGGGGATACGTGTGCACATAAATAATGCGGTAATCTTAGGTCCGTTATTCTGCTTTTTATGTAGGTCATAACTACAAAAAAAGTTCACAATTTCGAAGGAAAACAAAAAAAGATGTTTCCTTTTATCCTTGCAGAATTTTAAACTTTGGAACTTGATGAATTCTCATAAATTTATTAAGTTTGGAATTATTTTGAATTGTGCTTTTCATTTTTTTCATTATTCATGTGTAAATAAATAATAAAAATTTTTGAGGATATTTTGTTCCGCGTATCAAAATATAATGTCGACATAAAAGCAGTTCCGAAGTGCATCTTCGGAATTGCCCGATGTTCAACATGTGACAAACATTCGTGGATTTAGAAATTTGACTCGCCTTGTAATTTTAAAACCGAACGGAACTTTTATTTTTTTTACATTTTTTGTTTTTATATAATAGAAGGGATGGAAATATTCAAGAGAACTTATAAATACTACAAAGTTCGAAGAATAATTTTTCTAAAATGCGACGATAGTTCCAATCGACGATACGTTGAAAAGAAAAGAGTCGAATATTTTCTGGTTTTAACATGCAAACAAGCTTTTTTCTAAAACAAGGGAGGGGTGAAATTTTTTTCACTGTCGAGTTACTCTACCTGTTCTTTAAAAACAAAGGATTATTATTGTACGAACTGCCTCTCTCATTGTAACCAGATTACATTCACCAAATCCCATTTGATTTTTAATACTTTCAGTAAGACATGAAAAGCTATTGTATCCAAAAATTGTTAGCCTACTTTTCGTAACTCAAAAGTATTAAAAACTAGAAAAGTATTTAACGGTCAAATTTAGTTTGGTCACTCAGCACTTTTTTGAACATCTCCAAATTTAACTTGTCAAAATACGGCGTGATAAATAACTGGTTACTCTGACAAAAATCAATTTATGAAATTAAAAAAAAATGTAAAGAAATTTTTTTAATCAATTGTTTTTTTTTTAATTTAATTTTTTGTCAATTTTATAATCTTCAAATGTTCAAAATAAGTATATTGTATATCTTTCAACTTGTATCCTTTGGTATAGACAAACAACAAAGCTTGAAAAATTCGCTCCAACGTAAGCGCCATTCATCATGTACAAAATGTATGTCCAAACATACGGTGACACCTATTAAACATCAATTAATTAGGATCATGACTCTTTATTTTTCGTTTACTCCCTTATTCATCACAGACATGTGACGACAAATATATAATTAAATATGTAACTGATTCCCGAGTTAGTATACGGAATAAAATATAAATTTTTTAAATAATCTATCACAAAGATATCACTGGTTCAAGGTTTTCAGAATTCTTAAACTTTTATTCTTACTGGATTTGTAGTCTCATTTGACGTCAAACTCATGCTGTTTGTTCGATAATAAATTACGTGGCACGATGCAATTTGTTATAGGTTATTTACAAAGATCATCGATAAGATCGTATTAAAAACCTTATCCAATGCACCACAAAAATGTCGAAACATTAGAAGAATTGTCTGAAACATTTTCCGACAGTTTTGCGTTTTGCAGTAATAATGTTGTTCTTTAGTAAGAAGTTTTAAAATACAAGATGAATGCCAAATGGCATGGAAAATTTTATTCACACATTTTATTGTTGAAATGATAGACAAATTTACATTTCATACCTGAATGTAGGAAACTTAGAATAATTTCATATCTTTTAAATTCCAATCGTTTGATTATAATGGTAGTTAATAAAAATCAGGTATCTTATATCATTGTCTTTTAAAATTAAAATTTTTTTTATATTCTAATAATGTAATTTAGTCTTATTGGCCAGATTGAAGAGGGATAAAAATTGTTTTACGCTTCAGATCAACACATTTCGTATAACTGAAAAAAATATGAAATTGAAAAGATGGAAAAAAAAGTATAATAAAATTTCAGTTATTTCATTTTCAATCATCATTATAATCGAAGATATAAAATTAAAGAAAATAAAAGAAATCCCGTCATAGAATTTGTTGATCGACTAATTAGGGATAATTTTCTAAGCAACAATTTTAGAAAGTCCATTAGAATAATGATTTTCCTATAAAGTGCATATGTTTTGCGGACACATACATGTCTCAGTAAATCTGCGCAGTCAATGTAACAAGTTTTGAAAAATTTTACCACGACTCTTTGAGTCTTTGCCGCGCCATAGAAAGGAAACATTGCGTGGTCCTAATGATTCCGGCTTATGTGCAGCGCGCGACAAATTAGCAAGCTAATGAATTCTATTCTCTGATTCTTATAGATGTACCCGCGGACACGCCGACGCACGAATAAGCCGTTGCTCTTCGGCTTTTTGTTGTGGTTATTCAAGCTAAATACAAACATCTCAAAAACAGTGGCCCAGTTGGGTTTCTTAAACCGCTAAGCTATAATATTTTTATTTACTCTTTCTATTTTCTTTCTCCCACCTTTCAATCAATATTTGTCTTCAATTTTGTATCTATGTACGCTCTGACTATAGAATTATTAGTTAGGTGCTGCTGAGATAACATCGGCCAAAGTCTGACGCTTTGAAAATCTTAGGAACCATTCATTTACACAAAGCTACTTTTTCTACAGAATCCCAAACCATAACCATAAACCTGTAGTAACTGTAACAAAAAGCCGTTCGACTTTGTAAAGACAGTTTCGACCTTAATGTTCTCCCTGAAAAAGTTAATTTCGCCAATTAGCTTTTCTGACGTTTCTACATCTTTGATTTAACAAGGACTGTGTATATATCAAGTCAAACTTTTTTATGATGTTTTATCGTTAGATTGTGGTACTCGATATTTGTATAGGGACTGTTCTTGTCACAATTAATTGAACATCAATGATGACCTGTGGGTTTCAAAAAAAAAGAACACCATTTTTTTGAGTTTTAATAATCTGTATTATTAACATTAAGTTACATTGCACTATTCATTTCGACACAAAATTTCATCATCATAAGACAATTAATGTATTATTATTTTTTATTTAACCGATGGAGAGAATTTCCAAAATCACGGACGAAAGTAAATATCCAACGTACAGTTCAAAACATCACAAATAAAACCATCACTTGAACACATCCTGACTGAAAAAATAACAAAACAAAAAAACAGTACGATCACATAGCTAGTCGAACTCACAAACATGGGACAGATGAAGGAACAGATATTGGCTGCGAGCAACAAGGTGGTTGTGAAAATCGGCAGTTATGACACTGAGGGACGTGTGGAAGAATTTGAAACCTGCGTATCTGAGGGTAAACTAGAAAACGAAGCAAAAGAAGAAGAAGAAGAAGAAGAAGAAGAAGAAGACCGAAGCGAGGAAGAAAAAAGACCTGGGAAAAGATGTGACAAAAAAAGAACAAAATTGAAGGGAAAAGAAAACGAAAAGTAAATAAATAAAAGGGGGAATAGAAAGAAAGAAATGGAGAGAGAGAGAGAGAGAGAGAGAGAGAGAGAGAGAGAGAGAAAGACTCATAATTCTTAGTGTACCTCCAGCGGCAGGCGCTGGGAGTCGACTGAGTCGCACCGAGTAAGGGCGACTGAACGCCCGTTGAGGCCACCAACTGGCTGCGAGCATTGGCCGTGTGGTGGGGGGGGACCGTGGAGACCGCCGCCTCGTGGTCAGCGTGCACTAACACTAGGACACGCATCTCACGGACAGGCTCGGCCGTGTGCGAGAGATGCGCGCGCGAGCTTTGCGATGGCGGAGGGTCGTGATTCGCAGGCTCGCCGTCGCGGCGCCAGGGTCGGGGGGCGTGGCGAGCGAGCATTGGCCGGCAGGCAGGGGCCGTGCCTGTGCATTTCCCCTCTCCCCACCACGACGGAGAAAAGCACGCTGATTGACAGTTAGCGAACGACTGCGAACAGCGCAGCAACTGAACGCGACGCTCGTTCGTCTCAACTGGGCCCCCGAACCGTTGTGCGATCTTGGAGAAAAGACCCGAGGAGACAGCTATCGCGCCCCGGGTCAATGAAACAGCGGTCGCGCTCGTTTTGACGCTGCGATCGTGGAGCCGGTTTTTGGGATCGCGCGTTTTTTATCACACACACACACACACACACACACACACGGGCACCGTGATTGCTCACCGTCGGCGTGTGACGTTTGTGACGGGTCGTCGTGATTGTCGTCTTGGGTAACGTTGTTGTGTTGTCAAATTCAGTGAACAGTGTGCTGCGCGCATCCGGCGCTACGTGATTTTGTACCCCGCCGTGGGGTGGCGCGTTCGTTCGTACCCTGTGATTCTCGTAACCGACACAAGCACGTGCTCGCACGAAATGCGACGCCGTGGCTGCTGAGCGAACCAGGATGAGGAACCGAGGGATCATCGTCGGTCTGAGCTTCTGCTGACGCCAGTGGCGCCCCCCCTGTCAAATTTTTCGTTCGTTGCAGTGGAGTATCAGTGCGCGGATTTCGGAGAGCGTCGTCCTGGCGACGTCGCACAAATCGTTCGCGGTTCAGTCACCGGTTTTTTGGGGGTGCCATCAACCATCAGACGCCCAAAGGACAAGAGGCTGCGGTCGAAAAGTGTCGGCGATACATAGATAAAGTGCGCGGAGTGTGAAGTGCCATCGGTTGTCACTCGACTGTGGGAAAACATAGCCGCTACGGTGGCTCAGCACGCAGAGTTCCCCGGCGCGGCCAGGGCGTTCATGGCTCAGCCAAGGGTACGTCCCCATCTCCCCTGCCGCGTTCAAAACAATATATTTTATTTTCTCCACAACATCGAGAAGCCGCCTTTCTCTCTCATCATCACAAAAACAACCAACTTCTCAACAATCAAACCAAATTATCCATTAATCAATTCGTTCGCTTGTTTACACTCAGACTCACAACTTACTAACTTGTGTGTTGTCTAGCCTGGGACGTTACATTATGCACTGATACAATTCTTATCATTCAGTCGCTATACTTAGATTAAACGTTATTAATCTATTGCTATTGCTGATTAATGGACGATAAGTGCATGCACATTTTATCGGCCATTGATGATCAATTGGCAATGTTTCTAAACTGATTTTACGACCGGTTTTTATGAATCAAATGGTAACCCGATCATAACGCCAATAAAATTACATGTGTCACAATAGATTATTATGAAGTTCTGAACGATCAGCAATAAAATAGACGTTACCAAGCATAGGTGGACTCTAATTGAAATACATTTGCACAACGCCAGCGATTTTTCTTTCATTTTTTTCGGTACGGCTTTAATAATACGGCTTCAAATCTTTGATAAACGCACCGGACAATGAGATATACTTAAGATGAAATGACCAACCTTGTAAGCAAAATTTTCCTCAGTATAACCACACGCTTCATTCCTGAAACCACAAAATAACAGATGTACCGCAGCGGAAAGCCGTATCGCGTTTGTGTTTGTCATTCTCGTATGAAATTACATCGTGGCGCCGTTTGTGCTTCAAAGACTTGCACTTTTTAATTGACATGAGTTTTCTTTTGCTCAATCTGTTATCATGCCTGACTTTGAGTATACATTGCAAAGATTGAATCCAAAAACTTTTGACAAACTGTTGAACATATCAAAGCTCAAAAATTGAAAAAAAAAAAAAAAAAAAAAAAAAAAAAAAAAAATATTAAAAAAAAAAATAAAAAAAAAAAAAAAAAATAAAAAAACGCTCGAATGTTTACTTTGAGTACAACAAATGTAATTATTAGAAAATTGCTATAATTATACATTAGGTTTAGTTGAAAGTTTGAAAAATTTGTAAAATGTTAATCATGCATGATAAAGCCAAGTTCAAAATCTGATTTCAAATTCAGTCCAACACTGTGACAGCTTGAATAATACAATTTTTGCACTTTGCAAAAAGTAACATGCACTTGCGCTAAACGTGCAATCGACCAGTTTCATTACAAAATCAATGTTTAAACAAATAATTGAATACGTGCCGTGTTGGCTGAGAGATATTAAACTGTCACAACTTCTATAACCTCTGACTTGAATGCATCTTCAAGTTTCTATATTAAATGTAAAATAAAAAAATCACAAACTTCGTCACTTTTAAGTTGCTGGCTGTACTAACAAATAAAATTGTTTCTACGAGTTTCACACCAAACAATTAGTCTGACGTGAAAAGTGTAAATTGGTTCATAAAAACGTGGTTCGTAATTAGTTGCAAATAGTTGATCCGACGAATGATAAAATAAATTGAATTCATTTTATAAATAAGAAACGTTCAGAAAATGTGTTACATTGTAATCAACTGGGGAGATTGTGAATAGCATGTTATTATATTGTGGATACTTTCGTCGGACCATTGGCTCTGAGGTTTCACCCATCCGACGGGCACTGAAGGAATACGTTCGTTCAGCTTAATTTAGAAACATTTGTCGACAATTCATGAAAGTTTAGAACTATGACTCAAACGTCTTACGCAGTTATTTTTGTGAGCCGTAATTTTGGTTTATTTAATTTAATTTTCGTTTTTTTCTCGTTTGGAATTAAAACTTGAAACCGAATTTGACATTCCCTATTTATTTAGAGGATTACACAGTCGACGGCGAGACACTATTTCAAAAAACTTAATATCTCCCTGAATTGATTATCATAATAAAAACGAGCGAATTTATGCGAATGTGTGGTAATGAATGGATTCATAATTTTATTGACTACATCAAATCTTAACATAACGTGTGCATAAATAATAAAATAATATTACAAGTTGGAAATCTGACGATATTCTTTAATTCATGATTTTTGTTACAAGCTGTTTTTATATACATTTCAATTCGTTCACATGCAGAGTGTATAAAATTGAAATGTTATTTCCGTCGGATCGCTCAAGTGATTTTTGAATTGTGTATTTATCCAAGCGGTGTTGATCCGAAACAAAATTAAAATCTGTCAATTTGATTGGAACATACAGTGACATTTTTTTCAACTGAGTTACATAATTTATATTGTCGTTTTTATATAATCAAATGAAAAATGACAGAGACGAGTGTTACACATTTCTTCGGGGACACATACTTTGCAATTAATCGTTTCATCTAAAAATCACTGTATCATGTAGCAACAGAGCTGTTATAAATATTTCATCCCATTTGTTTGTTTTTGTCAAAATTCGATATCAGTATCGAATCAAACATTCAAAACTGCCAATGCTAAATAAGTTTTTTGTTTAAATAAACACATCGGGGTATGGAATAGTGTCAATTTGTAAATTAAAAAGATTATTTTTTGATTCGTAACTTCAATGGCCTGTGACATTAACATTTTTTTTTTATAGTTAAACTTTTTCACTGAACTAATAACACTTTATCTGAGTGGGAAAATGTATTTTATTCACGCTGAATTCTCATTGGCAGCAAATTTTTCTAAAAATAATATAATATACTTATTTCAGTTGATTAAAAAAACACTTTCTGCTCGAGCTTGATGATATCTTCCGATTGAAATCTGAATTCTCGATAAACACGAAAAGATAAAACTCTTACAAAAATAGATGCCACATGTTTTAACGGGGAATGTTTATTTTTAAAATTCAAATTTTTATCATGCACTCGAAATGAGCTTATTGGAAATAAAACAACAATTATGAAAACTTTATGCAAAATAACAAATCAATAAATTTTACAAGATTGTTACAAACATTTCATAAAAATTCAATTCACAAAATTTATTTTCCACAGTGAAATTGTGTTGTTTGTTTGTTATTTCATCTGCAAATTTATTTTAAAATAAGAGAAAAAAATGACGATTACGAACAGTGTTTTTAAATATTTCTGCATACGCACATTTCAGGACGCTGGGGTTTGCTTGGGATATACGATCGAGTTCGCGGAACGAATGGTGGTCCACGCCAGAGTTCACGCGATCCGCGCCAATGACAAGAGTTTCAAGAATCATTTAACCCTTCGTGTTAAAGCGAGCGCTGCGATGAATTGACCGGGTCCGCGTTCACAAGTGAATGGCAAAAATAGTATCCGCGATTTGTTTCCGATGACAAAGAGAGAGAGAGAGAGAGAGAGAGAGAGAGAGAGAGAGAGAGAGAGAGAGAGAGAGAGAGAGAGAGAGAGAGAGAGAGAGAGAGAGAGAGAGAGAGACTGTAGAATTTTGACAGCGAGAATCTCTTCGTACCGGCAAATAAGTAATCGGCCGATCGATCAATTAACCGTTGCGACAAAGCTTTTTCTCAAAGTCACTTGTTGTATCAATTATCAGCTAATTGAACCTTGCACGCCGTTTATTTACAATTCAATTATTTATTTATTCCAACCTGATTGTAACACGAAGTGTAAATCCAATTCTAAATCAGTCATGATTGTTTTAGTTGCAATTTTTTTGTTTTGTTTTTTAATAGTTTTGCTTTTTATTGTCTGATTTTCATTTTATGTTTTGAATGCTTTTTGATTTTTGTTTATGTTTCGTTTTTGATTTATGTTCCATCTTTTGGTTGTTTTTATATGTTCTTTTTTGTAATTTTGTTATATTGTTTCAAAGTTATAAACAACCCCATCCATCTAGAGAGTTAAAAATTTATTCCCTCGCAAGCGCATCGTATTAATCGAATCGATGACTGGTCATAAATAAGTAATCAATTGAAATGGACGGATTTTTACGTTTCAGCTAAATATTAAATTAGTTTGGGATCGCGTGTACCAATGAATGCTCATTGCCCAGTTGACAGTAACGAACCCTTTGATTTATAAACGATACAGTTGATTTCATTACGGGGATGTAAAAAATAGTTATCGCTATGCATACAAATACAAATTATATTATATATATTATAATATAATATATAACTATATTATATACAATATATACAAATTATACAAATTTCATTAACGATTTGACTTCTATCCGAATCTAACTCGGACATTTTTTTACTCTATCGTCAAATGAAACGTGCAAACGGATGTCGATCGCGTTTGCTTATCGATGACAATGTTTGCCTTTTTCATAACGTGATGAAACCGCGCCAGTACTATTTTTTTTATTCTCCAAACAGAACATCATTTCTGTTTATCCATTCTCTTGAGAGGCTTTTATTTATGTTGCATTTAAATATTTATAAACGACCGATCTTGGTTGCGACTCGGGCCTGATTGCTGGTTATTTTGATCTAATAAATCTCGGCCATCAAATCAGGCTAATCCGGACGCTCTTTCGCACTCGTTAAATAATTATGAACAAGCGCGGCCAAATAATATGCTTGCACATTCTCTCGCATCTTAATCGTCCCAACTTGAACCCCATCACGTACAACTCGATGCACCGGTGATGCCATGCTTCTCAATTCCTGTTTCCTTTCGCAAAATTACCCGCAACGTGTGCGTGCGACTAACAATTTTTCGTCTTCGCGTGCTCGTGACTTGTTCGAGAAAATCTCACGAAGATCCCAAAAAATATATATATAAAAAATATAACCGCGATTTAAACGGCTGAATTAAATTATTATTTATACAACGCATTAAATCGCCTTCTTTTGATTTTATTACTTTGCTAACAAAAACATTTTTTGTTGTATGTTTGTCTGTTCAGCTCGAACGATCCGATGCCATTTGTTTCATTGATAAAATCGACATGATAGCCTGTGGAGAATTATAAAAAAAAACACACACAAAACGAAAGGAAATAAAACCAAAAAAAAAAAAATCATGCGGGTGGTAAATAAAGAGTACCAAAAGAGATTGACGCAGAGAGTCATAAACTGAGCGATGTGATATTGAGATTAATATAATAAAGACATCGGAACAAGCCCTGAGACGGGTACAAGTCATGATGTTTTATTATCTGAATTATAATTGCACTCGAAAACTTTTCAATTTGTGTGTCGCAACGAGCATTGAAAATCTGCGCTGATTCTCTTTTTTTTTCTCTCTCACTCTTTTACTCATACTAAAAAAGAAAAATTGTCATTTAATTTGAGACTTGATTCGACCTGTAAACAAGATTTGTTGATTTGTATTAAAAATGGTTTACGATTGAACAAATGTACAACAACAAAAATTGCAGAAATAAGACGATCAGTGTCGTGGCTGATGTGACACGAAACGACAATCAACGTCACGAAAATGTTCCATTCTTCAATCATGCCGAATATGTGTTGGAGAGTCAATCTAGTGATTGCATTACTACAAAATAATGAAGCTCGTGTAATGTCAACGACCAGCGAGAGACATTATCGTTCGATTGTTTTCATAACAAAATTATCGGACTTGTCATGATATTAGAGAAGGATAAATAATCGCAGTGACAGTGTGTCCGATTAGTCATGGGAAGAGGTTAATTTGAGCACAGATTTCGAAGTGCGGACGAAAATTTATGAGTCTCTCAATTAATATTTAAACGTCTCGGTTTGATTCATTAGCCGCGATTAGACAAACATAATCATATTTACACGCTTGTAATTGATTCAAATTCGTTTGTTGTTTGCATCAAATGCACCGCGTTATCGTGAAACAAGCGCACTTTTAGCTCGTCCAACTTGTAATCTAACACAAAAGATCTATCTATCTATAATTGCAACATGCTACAATCACAACAAAACTATGTTTTTTCTTTTTATTTTTTTATTTATTTTTTTTTTTTCAAACAATTTTCCAAATTTCATCTACGATTGTTTTATTTACACACTTGTTCGTTGTTTTCATTTTCTATTTCATTTTCTGCTTGATGCGTTTCATTCAGTCTGGATAACTTGATTGTTCTCCTTGTCAAATGTTGTTTACATTGTTTAATGTGCTGTTTTTTTTTGCAGTATGATGATGGTGGGCTGCACGGGGGCTATATTGAGAGCGGCGGCGGAGGAGGAGGGGGTGCCGGACTATACGATCCACATGGAGCGGCCCGAGGAGTACCAGGTCTGCATCACAGTCCGCACCTTGGGCCCATGGCTCCGGCGCACCCGCAATACCCACCACCTCCGCCCCAACCACCTCAGCACGTTTTAGCAGCTGTGGCCGCTGCAGCTGCGGTCCCCGACGTACATAAACGTGACAAGGACGCCATCTACGGGTGAGTCTCGTCTTCAAATTAGATCTGTCTAATCTGAATTCATTAAGTCAGTGCAAAAAGTAAATGCTCAAACACACCTGTCTAATAGAACGAAGGAATAAAAGCACGAAAAATCAATGAAAAATTGACGTTAGTGGAAAGTTAACGTGATAATTTGTTTCTTTCTTTTTTGTGCAATATTTTGCAGATAGGAATTCGTTTAATTGGGTTTATCAGTCATTGACCGACATTAAATGAACCGAAGTGATTAATAAATCAATCAAGAATATGAAAATGCCTGATTGAAAAAGTCATAATGTATCTATTTCACAGGCTCCGTTACCTAAAAAAAAATAATAATAAAAATAAAAAGTCTTCGGCAGTTGTTTTTAACGCCGCTTCGGCTGTAACGGGTGATTTATGATCGCGATGTACTGGTCTTGATTTTCGGAATCTCGGCAACGGGAGCTAATTATTATTTACCAGCTAACCCGTAATTTGTCCACCGAATTCGTCCTGTTTTCAACCAAAATCATCGTATTCTCAGAAAAAATATCACACTGTAACGCTATAAAAACTCAATTTTATTTACACGTTGAAAAATGTGCGAAATTATGTACGTCAAGCTTCAATTTTCGTTTACTATAAATTGTACAATTTGGACAATTTTTCATCATTTTTTTTGGAATTTAATCATTTTGTTTATTTAAAAATAAATTTAAATGTTTTTTTCAATCAATTATTTAATATTCAAAATTAAATATTACTTTGGTTTATAATTTCAACGTTTATTTATTTTCGTTTGACTGTCTTCAAAATTGAGGAAAGGGACGAAAATGTTGGAGCTCGTTTAATCTTTTAGTAGAAATCAGGAGCATGTTTGTCAATTTGTCCAAATCAGATCAGGGTCTGTCATTTGGCCATAGTCGTTGCGTTAATCACTGTAATATGTTTGGGAACTCTTTTCACATTACGAGTTTCTAAGGCTGTTTGTACGATTCTTGTTGTTGTTTTTTTTCTGCTAGCTCGAATGAGCATCACGAAAACCACAAAACCGCAGGTTCTCTGAACATTGTTCAACGGGCCATCGTATATCATATAATTACCTTTGCGGTCCGCTCATTCCGACACTTAGACCATTCACCAGTCGTTTGTCACCAGTCACGTGCAATTTTAACGACTCTTTGTGTATTCATATCGCTTCGTGCGTTCTATTTTATTTTTTAACATTTTTCCACTCATCATTTGTATCACCTCGAAAAATCACAATCATCAATTAAGCAAGATTGCACTTGCACTATTTTAGCAATGAAAAAATAATGAATATATATATGTATATATATGTATATATATATATTTCTGAAGTGTCAAAAAATGTCGATTTAGAAATATTTTGGTTTTTTCTCTCTTTCTCCCTGACTCTTTCTTTCTCGAGTGAATCACAAAATGCCAGAGAATGGTCTGAGCTATCTTAGAACGAGAATGCAAGTAATGTGTGCGAGTAAAAGGGCGCGTTGCGAAGCGAAGAAAAGGTGGCAAGAATGCTTTTTGCGGCTCCTTTTGCCCGGTCTCGAACGTCAATTTGTCGAAATTCGTTCCGAATCGTTTTATGTGCGCTACGCCGCGCTTTCGAGGCGCTACCATGCGTACACACGCGGCACATCCGCAAAGGTTATGTTTATCGCAGACCGTGCTAGGTTCCTCACCTTCAACCTCTCGGAAAGCTACTGTTCCCTTTCAATTATTATCTAAATAAACTTCGACCTCAAACGAAAAGTCAGCTCGAAATTTTATCATCGCAGCCGGTGCTTTCGTATGCGCTCCGCTGATAACATTCAAAGCGCATGATGAAAGTCATTAGTGACTGATAATTATGTTAATGCTGGGCTACAGGGAAAAATAAGTTTCCGAATTTCATTCGATTCCGGTTTTGCGCCACAAAATTTATGAAAATAATATAAAGAAGAAAAAGTATATTTCAATATGTATAGAATTGAATAACATTTGTTGATTTTTAATTTGGAAATTGTTGTTGATAATTTAACACGAATGTGAACACATGTTATTGTATCATTATGTTGGTAAATATTATTATACTAAGGGAGTGTTTGCTTCATTCTGTGTTTTCGCTTTTAACAAATGACTATTGATTCAGTTCCAATCCTATATAGGTTACCTTCCGTTTGTCGTTCTTAAACTGTCGTATCATTTAGTCGAGAATTTCTAAAAGCCGAAAAACCAGTAACACGGTAGTGTTCGTGTTGTGTAAATATATGTCTTATTTGCCGTACAAATAACGTGACATTTTGTGTGCTCGAGCGCACCAAGTAGTTCAATGACTGTTAACCATAAACGAAACTCAGATTAAGTGTAAAAAAGAAGGAATCAATTTTAAATCACACATTTTTTTTCTATCTCGTTCAAAAAGATACATTTCATTGGACAAAGATAATTAATTAAGTTACGTGTTTTCAGGCATCCGCTGTTCCCATTGCTCGCGCTGATTTTTGAAAAGTGCGAGTTGGCGACGTGCACACCACGTGAACCAGGAGTAGCGGGTGGTGACGTGTGTTCGTCAGAGAGTTTTAACGAGGATATCGCAGTCTTCTCAAAACAGGTGAGTGATGTTAATGATACGGATTACTTCTTGAATAAAAAAAAATATTCCGTTGGCAAAATTGGAGCACGAATCCAGACATACAGATAAATTTATCAAATCAACAAGATAATTTCTATCTCATTAAATTTTTGAGCCAGTATCTTATTATCTTGTTATAATGAGAAGAAATTAAAAAATAAACAGACCAAATTGCATTGCGAGAATTGTGAAAGTTCAAAATGAGAATAATTGAAGTTCAGAAAAAAAACAACAGAATTGTGAGTAGATAAAAATTATAAGAAATTAATGAACAAGGATATATGAATGTGATTATTATTGTATTATATAATCTTTATAGCGAATCCTTAATGAATGCAAAGTGTCTGAAAGAATCCGATCAAAAAGGATGGCAAGAGTGCGATTGATTGCAGTGCGGTCATTTGCGCTGTCGTAATGATGTCAATTTGTCATGCGCCGTTCATTCGACATCAAAGATACGCGTAGCGCGAATTATCGACTCGGTATAAGCATATCTAAATATGGCATTAAATGTGACAGCTCTAGCCCGCCTTATGATTCATGCACTTTTATATAAAATTTCCAACATAAAAAAACAAGGCATAATAAGTAACAAAAATGCAGCATCATTTTTATATATACGATCTTGTATATGAATTATTCATTTATAATTGTCTGCATATCTTAATTTTCTATTTCATTTCCTATTCGTAATTTTTCTGACCAATGGCAACAACGTGAATTCGACATAAACTCGGATTAAAACCGACGTTTTAATCGAC
Organism: Trissolcus brochymenae; assembly: GCA_030523145.1. Taxonomy (NCBI): domain Eukaryota; kingdom Metazoa; phylum Arthropoda; class Insecta; order Hymenoptera; family Scelionidae; genus Trissolcus; species Trissolcus brochymenae. The sequence goes on from JAQQRF010000496.1 coordinate 36,850, forward strand.
CGATCTTTTTATTTACTCAGAGTGCGAAACGATTTTAGCCATAAGGATTTAAAAAAAAAATACCAGATATATTTTTCGGAGACCTTTCGGTTGATCTAAGCAACGGTGAATGAAAAAAAAGGACTGTACAAAATTGAAAAAGAGAAAAAAATAAGAAAACAAAAAATTAACGACGCGTGTGTGTGTGTGTATGTTTCTGTAAGCCTTACTATAATTAAATCCGCTTGACTGGTTGGCCCCCCGACATGATCTCTCAGATTCATCGAAATTCTTAGACATTCCATGCTTCCTCTGATGACCTGTCACGTGAGTTTCACGAAGGAATGTATCCACTACCAAAACACCAAACCAGCCGTTAAGATCAACTATAATATAACCCAATGTCCGGCACATATGGGTTGCAGAGACAAATGATAATGTTTTTTTTTTTTTTTTTTTTTTTTTGTGGGGGAAAAATTGTAAGCTCTCTGTATTCTAAACAATTGAATGAAAGACAAAAAAGTGAAAGTTTGTTGTTTACTCTTATTTGAGTGAATTTCCGGACTGAACGAAAGTAGTCATATGTTTTTTGGACCAAACGCAACAGACGTTGAAAAGATGAATTTTAAGAGCAAACGATTGTTCGACTTGCTTGGGACGTCACAGTTGTGGGCACAAGTTTTGAAAAGATCCCGTAAAGAATCGATGCCCGTTAGTACGGTGCGCCGTTCAACGAGGCAGAAGACTTAGGAGGCCCCGTTGTCGGCTTTCGGTCCCAGCTCAAGGACACGCCAGTAATACGAGACAAGGACCCATGCCGCGAAACTATTCGGAACTCGAAATCGCGCTGGGTTTTTTATGCGTACACATTTTTAAATAAATACACTTTTCTTCCTAATAACATAATTCAAGTTCTAATGGAAAAACTTGAAATAATAAATGAATGAAAATTATAATATAAACAATTCAAATTCTAGTAAAAATGTTCAAGAAAAAGAAATACATGAATAAGAAGAATAGAAAAATAGAAAAAAGATTTTTAAATTTGAAGAGAAAAGTTGAAAAAGAAGAAAATTGAGGATAAAAGAAAAACATTTTTTTTTTTTTTTGAGGGAGGGGAGGAGAAGCAATTGTGACAATTACAGTTCAATATAAAAAATGAAGTTGAGGTACATGTAAATGAATGATGTCAATTGCTGTGCCACGTGAAACAAGAGTTTGCTGGCTCTTTGTCCTGCTCGGTCACTCTCTCTCTCTCGTTCACTCTCATTGGATGGCATCACCTTTCGAGAAAGCATTAACGTTGTCCTTGTTGATTTTTAACAAAATCGAAACCGGTCGCTTGATATGCGCAAGCGATATCGCAAAGTTTATCTGCGTCATGCAGCTGCGCTTGACGTTTAAGCTTGCTGCGGTTGAATGAACAGACGAGGCAAAAAGCTAATACAAAAAGACTACGGCGAAAGCCAAAAAAAATGCCGAGGACCGAATTGAAACAAAAGAAAAAAGCCGCGCGAAAATTAATGTTTCAGCTGACGATCTAAGTCGGGAGAGATTCAACTATACACAAATTGTTGATTGCAGTAAAATTGTCAACAGCTTCATTTGTCTTATATTTTTTATCCCAGTCAAATATCTCGTCTAATCAGGCAATCTAATTTAAAAAGATTTGTTTCATAAATAAAATTTGCGAGTGATTTGAAGGAATTTGATGCAATTTTGTTTCTTTTTTCGTTGTTACCTCGGATTGAAGAAATATACAAAGTTGAGTCATCTCGAAAATAATGTTTTGAGTTTTTGTATGTACAACGCAATTAGTCGGTGTGTTTCTGAGAAGCCTCTAGTCAAGTTTTTTTTTTTGGTTTGTTTGGCGCCACACACGTGGCCAAATATTTCAATTCATAACAGCGGGCCTTATCGGGCCGATCGAAGATGCCAGATAGCAGAGTTTTGAAAACCATGCTTGTTTCCTGGCCGAAATATATTCTCGCGACAAAAAAAGAGATCATGAAACACACCGAACCACGAAATTACAGTAGCTGCGCGATTGCAGGCTACGGTTTGCAACGAGATAACGATAAGCTCCGTGTTGAGCGGCAATTTCTGCGTGTGCGAATTAATCAGTCGAAATGTCGTCATGAACATGCGCAATTACGTCACTAAATTATTTGAAGCTACGATGCATATTAACGACGGGTACACTCTTTCGTTATTCCGTTGAGAATAAAACCCACGTGATGATAACACTTGGAATGTTGACTACCTATTCATTCCAAACAACTTTTTCTTTTATATTTTCATTCAATGTTTGATGATTGTGAGCATAATTGAAGTATTTTGAAAAGATTAATTATTTTGAGAAAAAATTGTTTTGGAAACAAAATGTTTTGATCAGATGTTGCATTATTTTTTCTTAGTGAGAAAAATTAGGTCGCACGATGCATCGGTGATAATGACACGTCTCATTCGCTAATTAGATTGAAGAGCTTTTGCCAAGTCATTGTATACAAATGGTATCGCGGACGTTTTTTGTAATTCGCACGATTGCATCGCCTCTTGAGTTACAACGGCTCGACTGATGCTATCGGCGCTGGTACTGCTGATGGATCATTGAATATTCCCGATTTATATTGCGATAATTATTATTTTCATAACTCACGTCACGACGCGCGCTCCGCTTGTCAACGCATCGTTGTCAGGCCATCGCGATGCACACATCGTCTGGCAATCGACATTTGATTATTCATAACATCTCTTTTATTCGGCATTTTATAATTGCTTTTGATGAACGAACGTGTTATTTCAGTCGTCCATGATCATTGCTTTTCGCGCTTTATTAAGAATGGTAATGACAGATTACAACACACTCCAGGATGATCATGCCCTATCAAAACATAAAAAAAAACTAATCTCGAAAAAACAGTTGATTATTGTTTTCACTACTTTTAAATTTACAATTCAAAAGCATAATTTAAATTTGAACAAATTTTAACTTACAACAAAAATACCTGTCAAATAAATAATGTAACATAATTGCATATAATTACAGCATTTTAAAGTAGCTTTGGCAATGATATAAAGTTATTAAATTTGATTGAATAATTAAGCTGAATTTAATATATCTAAACTGCACAGAATGGATTCATAGTCAGGACTATCGCAGTGGGCTTACATGAATTTGCAATAAATCTCATATTAAGGCATAAACATTTTATTTCCGGGGAAGATTTGTCGTATTTATAAAACTAATAAATCACGTAGGTACGAGCTTGTTGCATTTAGCGTTGCAAACGGGTTAGATAAGCAAGTGACAATCCGCTTTATGGTCGCAGATGAGGCGTTAAGCCCCCCCACAGGCTTGGTATAAAGACGCCACGTGGGTACGAAAGGGGCTGCACGCTGGGCCATGGTATTATTCTGCATTACATATTTTGTTGCGATCTGCGCATGCGTCGCCGCGAAATCCCGCCGCAACGGGCATGCTCATTCGCAGCACGTGACGTCTTGGTGATTTTTCGCCGGGACGTGTCTCGAAATCAAATCCCGTGAAATTATCATAAAAACCTTCTGTAAAAAAAACAAGATAAATAAACCAAATAAAAGTTCATTTACTCCGTGGAATCATCCGATTCGAAGAGTTTGAATTTCTCATTTCAATCTTGCGATGCGGAACGGAATACGAAATATTTGTTTACTTTTAGTCAAAGGAGAAGGAAAAACAGAAATAAACGAAAAAGTGATATCGTTTTAGTTACGTAGAATGCAAACAAATGAAAGCGAGAGAGAACAAGAGAGAAATGTTTGCCTCTGGCGCGCTGCTCTTTTTGGCGGGGCAAGTGGAGCTGAATGCAAAGTGAAAAGTGGGACGCGTTTCAGTTAGAGAAAAAAAGGGGAGGGATCGCCGGGACAATGAAAAGCGTTAAGACACAGCGGGGTATCACGTGTGCCACGTTGCATTGAGACACTTGGGTACCTCGGCAGTTTCATGATGCCCCGTCGAGAGTGGTCCGACTGCTTACAGCGGAATAAATGGTGGATCCATTGAACGGATCAATTTACAATGGCACAAAATGAGCAACGTTTCCTCTTGGCTCCACTGCTGCCGCCTTCTCTCTTTTTCCGCACGCCACTTGAGTCATGAGAAAACGTCTGTGTCGCTTCGGGAAAAAATTCGATACTTCTTTCACGGAATTTCGAGCGTCGCGCGCGCCTATTTTTTTTAAACAAATAATACGCAGACTTTGTTTGATTTATATGCTCCCGAGGAATTTTATCGACCGAAAAAGAAAAAAAAATAGTACGCTGAAATGGAATGTTCCATAATTACGATTCCGTTTGTTTTCTTTTTTTTCCCCACCAGATGAATTTAAATCAGGTATTTTGTACGACTCAGTTTTTTTATATTTCATTCTCTATTTTTTTTTCTACCCCATTATTCGTAGAATCTTTTTTTTTTTTTTTTTTTTTTTTTTTTTTTTTTTTTTTTTTTTTTTTTTTTTTTTTTTTTTTTTTTTTTTTTTTTTTTTTTTTTTTTTTTTTTGATTCCAAAAAACCTTCGGGAATGATTAGCACGTGAAATATTGTCGACTGAGAAAAAAATGTAATAATCAAGTTTGATTTATCCCCTCACTTCAAGAGTCCAATTTATTCTCTCTAAAACAAATCAGCGTGGTTTTTAAAAAGCTCGTTCCGGTGTGTCGGGTGAGAGCGCCCGACACTTTTCTGGCTTGATGTAATCTGTCGAAAATGTGAGCGCTATTAACGCAAAACTGTCATTGTAACGAAACAGGAGAGAGAGAGAGAGGGAGAAAAAAAGGGCGGGGGGGCCAGAGCGTGGGCGACTCGGTTGTTCTCTGTCTGTCGCGAGGCCATGGACAAAGGTTGAAGAGAAAAAGGTTCGTACCCCTTAGGTGGCTCGTTGGGATTTATTGGTGCAATTAGAATGCACCTCGGGGGCATTAAACCCTCGTAAAATGCTGGACCGCACTGACGGGCTGACTAATGCCCACGACAGTGCGCACGCGCGCTACCTGCCTTTTTCTTTTGAGAGGCCACGTCTCTTCTGCGGGACGGACCGTGACTTCACAATATTTCCGAAATGCCATACGCACAGCTCTGAATGACTCGGGACAAAAAATTTATACGAGCTTGCTCGTAGCTGTGGGATAATATCCTTGGAATTTTGAGCCAAAGCATTGTCTCTCTTATATATACATTTCCATCGACCCCTTGGAGAGAGTGAGAGTGAGAGTGCGAGAGAGAGAGAGAGAGAGAGAGAGAGAGAGAGAGAGAGAGAGAGAGAGAGAGAGAGAGAGAGAGAGAGAGAGAGAGAGAGAGAGAGAGAGAGAGAGAGAGATTATTAATTTACTTTTCACCAAATTTTGTGTTTACCAGAAATAGATACTTGAGGAGCAGAAAAAAGCAATGATATCGTAATAAAACGTGATCAGCGGAAAACAAGCTCGTTGCTAGGTCGCCCTGCCGATCAAATCGGCAGATAGCGTTACGATCCGCAACGTTGCGAGTTCATAAGGGGGAGCTGCAGGTCGTAGCGAGACATAAACAAACATAAGTCCGGATTATCATAATCCCGCGATAACGCCGCGGGGAATATCTTTCTTTGGCGCGGACTTGTTTAATCCGGCCGGAGGAAAGTCGAAAATTTTGAGATTCCCATAGGCAATGATTTTTCTTAATTAAAATCGATTGCATCGGTCCCACGGCTCGCACCATTAAGCCGATTTCTACGGAAAAGGATTGGCGAGCCTCCGAGTCATTATGGAAACCGGATGCAATCGGCTTTTAATTGTGATCCAAAGTCAATTAACGAATGGGCGATGCGTAGGCGACTGAAACAGCCGAGAGAAAGAGACCGCGGATGTTTAATCACGACGCGGAAGCTCATAACGTGACGCCGCAAGACCGGTTCTGTGATGCTGATCAAAGTGTCACGCTAACATCTTGTGTCAAGTATTGCACTTAAGCTCCGCCTGTCAAAGGTAATATAAAACCCGGCGTCTGCGGAAAAATTGGATCAACGAAATTTACGTTTTTCTTTCTTCCTTTTTTCTCGCGACCACTCAGGACCGCTCGTAATCTTGTAATTAAATTGGATGGGCGATTACTCAAGAACATTCTTCTTGTTCTTTTTTTGTTTTCGACGCTGTTATTATATAAACTTTTACTCTACTTTAAATTCACTGATGTTTCAAATTTAATAACCTTTCATCTTAAAATTTCATTTCTCAACAGTCCGGAAGAATCCTTTTGATTAGAGAAATTCGGCCAGGTACGTTCGGCCTGTCAATTCAGTTGTAAATAAGAAAAGCATATTAAAAGAAAACAGCCTTTTTTCTCACACTTGAAACCGAGGTAAACAATAGAACTTGGGAAAATAAACTAATGAATCTGCAGCTTGTAATTTGGGTAGTCGGAAAAAGGCAATCTAGTTGAGTTGTGAAAGTCAACGTTTATGACAGTTGGCCCTAGAAAGCTACGAGGGAAAGCGAAAATTTTTGTCAGTGTCATAAAATTGACACCATCCAGGTGCAGAACAGACCTTCCAGGTTTAGAGATTATGATCACTTAAAGTTTGCAGATTCCGGAACTACGGCCGAACAAAAATCCCCAGCGTCGCATTGTTCAAACAAAAATCATAACGTACGTTCAACCGAGATAAACGCAGATTAGAGTTTTAAGACGAGCATCAAAGAATGCGTATAGTGCGCCATCAAACTGTTACCATCTAGGTAGCAGCAGTGTCTGCGGTCGCTGTGTATATCTCTCGACAGGATCGTTCGCACCGCGAAACCGTAACCCACGTCATACGTTACATTTCACGGATTTAGAAATAATAAAAGTTCTTTACTTTTTTTTATTACGATTTTATTTCAGTTTAAAATTGTAACTTGGTGATTTAACAAAAAATTAAAAATAAAAATGTATTTACGTTTAACAGAAAACTTGTTAAACATAGTCATCTGAAAGTTGCGTTTATCCATCAGAAAAACAATAATCTGTTCAAACAGATACTCATCACAACAACATGTATTTTGACTCTGAAATAACCAGTTATTTGTGAAACCAAATGAATTGTTTTGACTCCTAAGCCGGCATCTATCGAACAAGGCCTCGAAATTGCATATGTTTCAACTCAATTAAGAACCGATCTCCTCAACTCCTGACAATATTGCATTAAAATTCATTGCCACTCGCGGCGTAGTACATGATTGTGTATTTTTTACACGAAAAATCTTTATGAAACGATGCTCGTTTCAATATTAATTTAGCAGCCAATTATATCAGCCACTGATGCTGTAGTTTTTAAAACGCAAATTTATTATTACCAGTGCTATAGAGCTGTCATATTATCTGGTATCAAATATAATTTTAAATATTAAAACTTTTTTCGGTGTTAATAATGGTCGTTGATATTAATTTAAACTGTCATGTTTGCGGTTCGATTTATCTCTCTTGATTGAACATTTTTTTTTGTGTGGAAAGTCTTGTTTTTTTGAAGACACTCAAAAGATACCGAACAATTTTATTTCAGTTCGCTATTTTAACGTACTGATTTTTATGATGGAATTATGAGCGCTAAATTACTAGCCGTATCAGTTTTTTTTTCTTTTGGGCTAGTGCCTACTCCACAGTTATGGTTGCGATAGCAAAATCATTATGACCCTCTTATCAGTATGAAACCAACCTTTCAACTGCTTTTACATGCTCGCAACAATTAGCATCGGTATATTTTGTAAACTCAAACATCACCTACCTTGTTCTTTTTTATTCAAAAACATAAACAATTTTTTTCCAATGAAAAATAAAATAAATAAAAAGATAAAAAGTTGAACTTCAGTGATGACCCAGTGAACGTGGCATCATTTTCACGAAGATCCTAACATTCTTCATTAACAAAACTTCCAACCTTCTTAGAATATTCTGCAACTCTCGCGCAATGAATGAACGCAGAATCGTGAGTAAAATTCGCGGAAAAGAGCGTGGGAAATGTCGGACAATGCAGTTTTGCAACAGTCACGCTAGACATGCGATATATGAAAATCTAATGGCCATACCAAAGACCCGTATTGAAATTAAAGATTGATCTGCAGTTCAAAACATTATAATCAACAAACAACACGGCTCGTACATAAGAGAGATCCTGATAAAAAATTTTCTTGAAAGTTCAAACTGGATTCGTGTCCAACAATTTTGTCTCGAAAAAAAAAATGAAAACAAACTGCCATAGCTCCTTGGAATTTTTAACGGAAATATTGTGAAACGCATTTGTTTCGATTCAAGATTTTATTTCCACACGTATAACATAAGGATTATAATGGGGGAAGGAGGCTGCTCCAATTAAAAGGGAGCACGTGAAGGAAATCGCTTAGCAAAAGAGGGGTCGGTTAGCGATAACATCACGCATTGCATATACCTTTAATACCGCAATTACTGGTGCTTCTAATTATTAAAGTGTCTCGTTCACTTGTGTTGCAGATCAGACAAGAGAAGCCTTACTACATTGCGGATCCGGAGGTGGACTCTTTGGTAAGTAAATGCCCTTATTTGTATCCTAATGAGCGTTTCCAACCACTTTCGGCAGAGTCGCTATTTGATTTATTGTTCGTCCATCTCGAGCACTTTTTTTTCATCCCATCGCCTTTTAGCGTTAAGAAGGCACACATTATACAATTATAATGTTACGAGTTATGATGTACTTTGATTTCACCTTTCTCTGTTATCGATCATTTATATGCGCTTGATCCTTGATGCTAATTTAAAGTTTGATATACATACAACCATGTTCAACGAACATACTTTTAATTTCCTTTTGTTTCGCTATTTTTGTAAAATAAATTTTGTTTTCTTCATTCCTGAGCAAAATTTTGCAACGATCCGTGGGAATATGCGAGAGTTCTCATATAACACGTCTGTCATACGCTTTTCATTCCATCATCTCTGAGAGATCTCCGGCTGCTGCACTCTTTTGAGCGCGGCAGTCATAACTTTTCAAATTCACGACGATTAGTCTCGCGCATGACGAAATTGACAATGATTTCGAAACCACCGCTAACGGCATAACTTGAGTTAAATTACCGACTACAAAATTATGACGCGCGTCGATTCAACTCAATTGCGCAATTTTGTCGTTAATTTGGAATTTTAAGGTGCATAAATTTCTGTGCTCTCGAGATTTTGTGCCAAAAATTACTATGACTTAAAAAAAAAAAAAAAAAAAAAGATATATACAAGTTGAATTCTATTTGAAATGATAATAAAATTTTTCGGAGGGGTGACACGGTATCGCTGTCTCACTCATTGTTACAAATGTCGCGTCGGACTTAGATGTTGAAAAAAAAATAAGGGATAAACATGTGATCTCTGCCACGCTGCTGACTCGAGTTGCATTATGCATCGCGCGGTATAAATGCTCGGATTGCGCAGAAAAACCGATACCATCTAAATTGCAGAAAGCCGCGCGGAAAAATGTTGGGAAATGCGCCAAATGAAATTAAGTTCGAATAACGATCCGGCATCACGCATAAACAATCGATTTGCAATTGAAATCGTATATACATTGTCGCAAATGTGAATCTCGCTAGGGTATCTCTCAATAGGATAGCTTTGCGGCTCGGCCGTAAAGGTTCTGGGGTACATTTTCAAAATACTCTTTCTCTCTCTCGCGCACAATCTTGCGAAATTACAACACCAACTGTAAAATGTTAATTGTTTATAGAAAAAACAGTCTTCTATTTATATCCACAGTCATTTTCCAAGCACCAGCTGAAAGTTAAGAAAAGTTACACCGCTCCCGATAGGTCTTTTTTTGCGCGCGCAATTTGAGAAACGACAGCTGGTCGATTTCTATTCAGACACGTTCATCAGGAACTAACGAATCTTGCGAATACTCACGAGTAACACATTCTCTTCTTATTTCTCGCTCAAGTGCACCTCGCATTCCCCCTTCCCGAAAACACGGAATCAATTCTTTGTACTGTACAAAAGTCAATGGGTCTTATATTCTTGTAAGACCTTCTTTTTTTTTGCTCCGAACAAAAACGCTCAGGCATTCTGAAATATTTAATAGGAGACGCCAAGGTGATTACGTTCGCGCTGGATTTTTCTGTTCTGCAAAAATGTTGTCAAAAAAGAGTAGCCGATTTGCCGCCTGGGTGGAAAAGAGAAGAGAAAAAGAGAAGTACCAGAAAGGAAGGGAGGAGACGCGACTGAGTCTGAGCGCAAAAACCGGCGACGTTATACGTGCCTCGTGTTTCTTTACGATAGAAACTGATTGCTCGTAGATTTCGATTTGCCACGGGTGTAATGAAGTTGCCCCGATAGTGCCAGCGGCCAAGGTTGGAAAACACGCGCCAAATAGTTTTGTTCTCTCAATGACGAGTGGTTGTTCAAAAATGAGCCACCAAGTAGGCGAATTTTGTCGTGCATTAATTTCCACGAGTTGAGACCACTCGCCCACGTGGTGTGCGTCCTTATAGCGCCGCAACGTGTCCTGACACACCTTTCTGTTGATACATCAGCTGTGTCTGTGTTCGCGCCCATTGTGTGTCCGCAAACAAGGCTCTTGAAATATTTTCAACGCGCGTGTAAACAAACCTTGAAGAGGTTTGATTGCCGATGATATATATGTGGCTATTTAGACTGCGGAATTTATCATTCTTTTCACCAAATAAAAATAATAATAATAACTATAATCAAAAGTTCATTTCAAAAAACATGTTCCATTTAATTAGTGCAATGTTGAATTTATTCTTTTCTATTTGTACTTTTTATTAGCAAAATAAATAGAATGATGCAATTTGAAGAATTTGCAGAAACTTGCGATGAATGTTCAACGTGTGTGTTTTTTGGTTTTGCTACAGGGTGTCAGTTTGACGATGCAGGTTTATTGAAACAGGCGCATTGATAGGGACATTAAAAACTTTTGAAGTAGCAGACGATTTAGCAGCGATCTCTTGTCGTGATTTATAAAATAGACCACCCGAGTCGCGTTCGGCAACCCCTCTGTTACATTATACTTTACACATTCGCTTTGACTCTCGCCTCTGTGCCTTGGTCTCCGTTTCGGTTTACCCATTGATGGAGGTGGACAACTAGCCGCGGCCAACCTTTATTTCTAATTCAAAAGGCAAATCGTACTCTAACTACAGAGGATACTGTTTCACCTGCTCGAAAAGTGGGTGTACGGAAATCGAAAACCGACAGGAAACGATTTTTCTCAATCACGAAATAAGTGTCTTCAGAGGGCGAGACAAATCCCGGAAATCTCTATCAGTCGAAGAGCGAAAAATTCCAATAAATTTTAGCCCAGCGGGGTTAATAAAAATCGATGATGCCACTGTACTTGACTCATCGCCTTTCTATAAATATACCACCAATCGGCTGGTGTAAAACAATTCCAAAATTGAGCCCTGCCCGTCACGGTGTCACCGTTTTCTGACAGATTATCGATTTGTCTGCGTGGCAAATCGATTCGGCGCTCACAATAACTCATCGACCATCGTGCACACAACACACAGCATTATTGCGCATTTTCGTGTATCTCAACCTGAGATCTTATTTATCTGAGAAGTTACAAGCTCACGCGTGATAAGATTGACATACAAAAAAAAAAGGTGTCTTCGCGTGAGAGCCCTTGTTAAATTCGATTCAACTCGATCTGCCTCTCGTGAAACGAGAAAGTCTGAGAAAGTGACGGAAGAACAACAAGGGCAAAAACAAACGAAAAAAGACGCGCAATTTTTCGTCTCCGAGAAGGCTCTCTTTTTGGGCTTGTTATTGAAGTCTCGTTGGGACGTTAATGTCACCGCGAGTAATGCAAAAATGCAGGTGCACGCCTTTTTTTAGCCCGCCATTTTCCCCCATGATATAACATTCATTCTTGGCCCCTCTCTCTCTCTCTCTCTCTTTTTTCGGCTCACAAAAATTTTATATGCACGATGGTCCGTTTTGTTTTCTCGGTTGGGATTAACTGCACGAGCTCTCACGTGCGCGCTCCGTTTCGGTTCAGAATTCTTCAAATTTAGTCTAAGATTTACTAGTCGTCGTACGCGTGTTCCGTCTTCCGAATTGGAGGCCATAAATCTGCGGCTATTAAGGCGATGGATAGTCTTTAGATGGTCCGTGTTACGAGACAGCGTTCTCTTAATAAAGGCTCACACAGCGGCCGAATTACAACAAACGCACATGAAGAATGTCCTCTCGTGCGGACGCATTATATATGTATTCATATAGCAACCACGTGAGCGATGTTTCTTTTCGCACTTCGCTGCCAGTCGGATTTATGGCGCGCCGCTTTTGCCTTCTTTTTCGACCTTTTCCCTTCTTTTGCCCACTCGAAACGCTCGTTGACTAGATAATTGGTTTCTAATCTTAGATTAATTGCATGCTTGCTAATTTTCTTTATTTCTTTTTCTAATTTAGTTTTCGTCCATTGACGATTATTACCGACCGTTCACGAAATTTTCATTTGAATCTTTTTATTCTTTTACATTTTTTAATAATCACATAAAAATAATCTGAATTTAATAACCAGATTTATGTAAAGATCTGAAAAGTAATTTTTAAAAATCACACTTAATTGAATTTGTATACATTAAGAAGCCGGCGATTTCTTATACGAATTTGTCAGCGATTTTGTGTTACATATCATTGCGATCTATACAATTTTTGCAAATTCAGTTTCTCTGTGTAAACTAATTGTTTTATTTCATGTTATACGGAGAAAAGTAAATGCAGGATTTTAATAATAAAAATTTTAAAGAAGTGTTTGATTAGAACTCGATTAAATGGGTTAAGTTATTAATCGCAAATTTTTCTCACACATGAAACTTTATAAGGCTTTAAGTACATGAGGACTGCTCGACGTACAGGTAACAATGCGTTGGAACTAAAATGAAAATGGCGATTCAATGCGCGATGAATGATTATTGTTATGCGTTAAATGATATTAGTTATCCTGCGGTTCTGCGACTGATATGATTATAATAACTTATTTATACTGTTGTTAGGATTTTAGTTATATATAAACAAGACAAAAAGGATAGATCAATTCGAGATAAAATAGCAATGAGAACAAATTGTTATGACTGTTTGCGGGAATGAACATTTATTATATATAATATGAAAATTAGAATTTTGTTTATTAAAATATAAAACGCTTAGACAACTACATATATCACTGTAGGATTATAAAAATCAGCATTTAAATACGAATGCAACAGATAAACTGTGATATTTTTGAAATCTTTCATTATATATATTTTCGTTTTAAGAAATTCTATTTACATCGATAATTCAAGTCGACCATTCCTTTGATTACAAAATGTACTAAATTTTGGCTCATTTAATAACATAGTCCTGCATTCTGTTCTCTCCGTGTATGTTCTCTTTTTTAATAACGAAACAAAATATGAAAAAAAAGTAATATTTTAATAGTCAGAAGAAAAGTAGCATAAAATAATGCGGTAAAGAATTCGGTATCTCGTTTACGCGGGGGCGTTCATGAGCGTGGAAACAGTCGCATTTAAGAGGGGTACATTGTTGTAGCTCTTGAATGAGTTTGCCGCGTGTTTGCCAGAGGCGAACATAACGCTGTTTAACATTATTTAAATATTGCTTTTAAAATGTCTCTGGAGTGACTGTATAGTGACGCAGATAAGACAGTGTGTGTTTGCTTGCTCAGTCCCTCTGGACTTGGCATCCTCGTTCATGGCAAACACGGATGTTAAAAGGCTCGAGATATTTCTTATTGCGGTGTTTAAAGTCTCACGAGTCTTATGAGAACCAATTACGCGCCGGGCGGGTATGAACTAAATCACCCTGTCGATGCCGGAAGAGAGAGAGAAAAAGAGAGATGGTCGCGAATCTCGTTATTCAAAACGTTTGCGCGTTAATTGGCGATTGTAAAAATAATCAGCGGGGCCTTATCGTCGCGTCGATGCTGATGAACGCGCACGTCCTACTCTATGCCAAAACTGGAGTCATGCATCTTCTGATAGACGGCTAATGAATACCGTACAAGTTAATTGTCCGGGTGATGACGAAAGCAAACGAGAGATAGGCCTCGCTGTATCACTGACTTTGTGCCCTATTTCCAGCATGGGGTCACAAAAAATATGTTCAAAAATTTTCCTACAAAAATGCATGAACGTTCGTGCTTTATCATTATTATCCAAGCCTCGACGACGCCAAAGACATCGATTGCCGTCGATCAATTTTTTTTTATTGCTGCGTGCGTGATCGTTGCACTCTGATGTCGATCGTTGCCGTATATTGACATTTCATTTGTCAAATAAGTTTATCGTAGAGGCATTTCTAAGGTGTGACTTGAAACGATCATTAATCTTTCTCTTTGTTTTTTCGTTTTTTATCGGGGTTTAGTTTTCGAAATCATGCAGTCGGAGAGAAAGATGAGAGAATTCCAGAACAACGATTTGAAGAGCGATGAAAATTATAGATGGTGGTTTTTTACCGGCGCCGCGACTAATTAAGACGGACAGCTTAGCATCCGCGCGTTTCGCCCTCGCTGCTGCAAATGGCAACTGAGAGCGTGCGTAGTGGTAATTTGTTTAATTATAAAATTGCGCTCAGTTTTTTTTGCGGCCGAGGAATCGAATGAACGCGAAGCGTCTCGCGCGACAGAAGATGGAATTACAAAGGCGTCAGGGGAAAGACAGTTCGAGCAAATTAACGAGGGCTAAGATAACGATCCGAATCTACAACAAAGTAGCGTGGCGGTGCCAGACAAGAGTATATGACTCGTAATACCGATGCAAGAGGCTCCCGGATATTTTTTGCAATACCTCTAACCCCTTATCTCTACGCACACTCGACGCCTTTTTCTTTGCCTCAGACACTGCACAAAAGAAACTTTGGCAAATTTCTTTTAAAGTATCTTTTTGGCGTATCGTGCGAATTTTACGCAGCAAAAAGTAATGTTTTTTTAATCACTTTTCCAACATTTCACAATGTTTTTTCATTTCATCTATAGAAAAAATTGTTTCCGGGCACCTGTAAGATATGCTGAGAAAATGAACTGGGCATTTTAAGAGCAACGTATTGACTGTAACGCGGGCTCTTTGTGGCACGTTATGTCCCACTCTGAAAAATTATATTTAATATTTTTTGTCATTTATTCAAAATAAATATAATATATATAATAATAACGATCAGAGAATGGAACCCGATCACATATGAGAATTAGACAGTCGTCTTACGTACATTCAGCCAAATTTATTTCCAAAGTATCACTAATGTTCAATTATTTTTATGTTTTGTTGTATTTATGTCTATATTTTTGTTTTTATATTTTTATATTTTATTATATTTTTGTCAACGAAAAACTTTCTAAAGCCTTTCGTATCAGGCTTTCTATCAGGTCTCTTTGTGGGGCCCTAATCATTTAAAAAGCCTACTCTGTAAAAAATAACGTTTTATTGTGCAACCTTATTTTTTTAATGTTTTTTGCAGATTTGAGACAAATAATGGATAAAAAGTGTCTACCATAGTTATCAGTTAGAGTGTGCCATCCAATTTATCAAACAATTTCGGTAAATCGAAACGCTAAGACACACTAGGCCGAAATATCATATCATATTTACACACGATGTAATGTATATCTCTTACATAAATCACACGAGTTAAGCCAAAGGTACTCTCATATAAATAAAAGCCGCATACTCAAAAACTCGCACACATTCTCTCTTCGTACGCACACATTGACGCGTACTCGTCGTTTACGGACGCATCTCGTATTCTCTTATAAATAACACGATCTGTGCGTTCCTTCCGCGCTTCTTCGGTTTTTTATGTGACTGCAGCTTATAATCCGTTGCGCTTAATTAATATCACGTGATGAGCTGTCGAAAAAAAAGAAAAGGTGGTAGGGGCAGAAAAAAAAGAGGAGAGATAAAAAGAGTCGGGCAAAGTTTTGCTTTTCAAATTAACAGAGCACGCTTTTTCGTGTACCATTGCCAATGAAAAAGCGTTAAATTACAAATCCGTTAGTGCGTCTTAATGTCAGATCGAAAATTAATGGCGCAATTATACATTGGCGGGTGTTTTTGCGCGCACCCGCACGGTTCACGGGACGCAGCCGCAGAATATAGAGAACACATTGTGCCGTTTCGCTCGTGCGCTCGCCTCGCGCATCGCACCAGATATCATCTTTTCTGTTCGCGCGAAGTGAGCCCTGAAATGCAAAGAGTCCCTCTTCGCACGTCACTTAGTATAATGTGATCGACTGTTCGACTCCAGCTCCAACCACTCCAGATGTTATTATAAAGACCCGCTCTCTCTCTCTCTCTCTCTCTCTCTCTCTCTCTCTCTCTCTCTCTCTCTCTCTCCTCTCAATCGGGGGTTGTTTGAAGAATTTTCTTCTTTCGTTCCTATAGATCATTTTTTTGAGTGACTTTGTTGTTCATGTTTTTGTGGTTGTGAATTTTTATGTTCTCTGTCCCCTCGCACATTTGATTATGTGGAAACTGTTTTGCTCGTTAAAAATAAATTCAATATTTTTATGATATGTGTACATCGTTCGAGCATTGCGGATTTGCATTAAACATCGATTACCATGCAAAGCGAAAAAGGCAAAAATGTGCTAAAATGTTAATTCAATTAGGTTGCGGGTCGATTCGCGTAGTTAATTAACGCAATGTTCGTACAATTAAACTTAATAACGATGGTGCATAAAAGATACCGAGATGTGCTTTCGGTTCTAAAATACGAGAAATTATGATTGGCCGGGGTCGATCAAACTCGATAGCAGTGTGCGCGCGCCTGCAAAATTGCCGAGTGATTTCGTGCAATTACGATAATTGCATTGGCCGTTGGATCGACATCATTGGCTGATGTCTTCGAGGGCTACCGATGTTGTAAGACGAGTCATTCCGGGCAGATTTCATTGGTCTGACATTTTGCGGAAAAATAATCGTCACCCGTGGATGAGCCATTTTTTTAATTACCATCGGGGTGCACAATTGCGGCCAGCATCGTGCCGATTAACATAAACATGCCCTCGCGTGTGCGCTCTAGAAAAATCATCAACCGGGGCGATATAAAAATGTCTCGCTATACATCAACTTGATTGGTCGCTGAAAGAACCAGTTTCAAAAAGTGTACGCTTTTATCAGCTTTTTTTGTTTGTCACCATACATTTTTCTTCCCTCTCCACTTTTTGAACAGTTGATATACTAATGAAGTGATTCAAACTTGGGATCAAGAAATTAATCGACGATGAAGTACATAGAGACTATCGGTTACACCAAGCGAGAGAGAAAGGAAATTTATCTGGCGCTTTGAAGAATTTGTTATAATTACATAAATCTCGACGGAGCGGGTAATTAAGTTGAGTAAACCTGATTAGCTCGTGTCGATGTCGACGCATCGTACGTATAAAATATTGATTGTTGATCGACACGTAATTAGTCGCGCGGGCTATAAATCATTTGTTCTAAGCGACGTAATTGAATAAGTTTCTCTCTGTCATTATAATGAAAGAAAAAAAATATTTAATCTTATATTTATAGCACTTTCAATTTTTCGCTGTACGAATCATTATTTATTTTATTCCACTCGAGAATTCGCGGTTTTGTAATCATAATAATCAAATATCATTTTAATTCGTTGTTCCTTTCTTTTTTTCAGATGGTCCAAGCAATCCAAGTCCTCCGATTTCACTTACTCGAACTTGAAAAGGTATTTATAACGTGACCAGAACTTCACACCTTGTGCATGCTCATATCATATGACAACTAAATTCTTTTTTTTTGAATTCCAAATTATCAAACTGGATAAACAGAAAAAACCTTTCCAGAAAAATTGTGCAACAACAAAATAAGCAGAAATATAAAAGAAGATTATATGCCATCGTAGGAAAGGTGGATTTTTTTTAGAAAATATCTTGTGATGCGATGCCAAAGACTTTACACCTGGGAACAACTGTTATAACTGAAAGTGCAATTTCCTGCAATTGTAGTGAAAGCTCAATACTGCTGGAGTGCCACGATGGCCGGCCATATACGGATTGTATGATGCATTTACATCTAAGTGTTCTAAGTAGAGTGATTTAGCTGTCCGATGAGTAGAGCGAAAGAGCACGGAAATTGCCTCGTTTTCTATCCGTTGCTTCGGAACTCAACACGTACGTTCGAAACACGATCGAAAAGAAAAGTCATTTTTTCGCAGGCTGTCATCAAGTTAATTCACGCGCCATTCAACTATATATTTTTTTACCGATAAAAATGAAAAAAAAAAAAGCGTAAAGAAATTTGTTGAATACTCTGTTTTATATCAGACACAAAATATCGCCATTTCCATCAAAACGCGACAGCTGACGATGTTGGCGGCCATGTTTGCTATCAGCGCTCCACCTCTTGCACCCAGCCAGCAATTTTATAGCAATTTTCCTTGTTTGCCGCGATGAAATTATTACGCCCCGATAATGCGTCACTTGGAGCAAAAATGAGCGGTTCCGATTGAACCGGTATGGCCGCCGTGTTTAGGCACGCCAGAGGGCTCTGCTCTCCGCAGATTAATGCCACATAATTCGTCGCCTGCAATTTTGCAGAAATGCATAATTCTTTGAGCCCGAGTTCGCTAACTGCCTCCTCTATTTCCGGCATTTCGGAGTCGATAATAGAAAAGTGGCACGAGTTGCTTGCGCTCCACTAACCCGAAATCACGGCCGAAATATAAATCGTATCAGCCAGAGAACTGGATTTACAGTTTCGTACGGGCCATTTTATCCCACGTTGGAACTCAATCAAACAGGAAGTCGTTAAATCGCTCATCTAATTTCATCTTAAATTTCGTATTGCAATATTTAATCGCTTCACTTATTCAGGTCTTGTGAAACTCAGATTTCAATAATAAAGCTGAAAAAAATGCTTGTTCTCCTCCCCCCCACCCTCCTGTCTCCAATCGAAGTGTTTGAGTCAATCAGTTCTCAAACTCAATAATCAGGAAAGAATATTAAAATCATTTGACGCAAAAAGTGTTATTTTCAATTTGATTGTGATCGGCTTCCAAATAAATAATATTGCAAGAAGCACATACGTCTTCCCATGTGCGCTGCGGATGACTTGAAATCGTTGAAACTGCGGTAGACGAACAGAGACAAGCAAGGAGATAAAGATGGAAGAGACTGGAAGGCTTAGAACCAGTTTGCGAGCACGAAAGAAGGGACGGCGGCGTGCGTTGTATAAGTACGAATCCCGTTGGTATGTACTCCATACCATAATACCCCTAAGAAATTTACCGCTTTCAGACGGTGACGGTGTATGAACAAACTAGGCAGCAGTATGTGCCTGCACGCACAATGTACTCAGATGCGTTTCTATCAGGGATCGGCGCGACACAGCCGAAACCGCATACTGTTGCGATGCTCTGAGCGCACACCTTTTGCTCTACCTGAAAACGTAATTATGCTAATACGCGATTGGTCGAACATTATGCCCAGCGCATGGTACGCTACTGCAGGCTATGCGCCGTCCAGATTGGCTTAAAAAATGCTCCGACCAAGGCGTGCAAAAACATTTATGGAATCCGCCAACATTTATGTCCCGGACCTCTCGAACTCCATCACACATAAAACGTTTGAATCTCCATTAAGGCAATTATTGCATCGCCAATAGGATATTTATCATCGTGGGTATAGGCTTTTATATTGTCTCACGTTCAGAATTCCTGAGGGTGCATCTGTAAAAGGCTCCAGTTTAATTTGAAAAAAAAAAAAAAAAAAAAAAAAAAGGAAAAAAGAAACATATATTTTGAGAGCATCAATGTGAAACTTTTCAAACGTTGCTTCAACGACTTTTGAACGATGAATCGTTAAAAAGTTGGCGGTATTGTTTAGTATAAAAATGTTTGTCTAATAATCATAAATTGCCATTGAATACGTAATTTTCCAATCTTTTATTCTTGAAAAGGCAAACGCAGAACATAATCCTTTACCTAAAGCGGACTCTCAGTTGATCTAGACAGAAATGGTTCAGCAATTGGTTTGACCCAAATCGCGCATTTCGTAATCGAAGAAACTATGCAACCATCAGGTCGCAGATCCGACTGTGATAGGCGGACAGATTTATAGGCACTCTGAATGAAAAAATTGTTGTTTTTTTTATTCAATCGTTAATATCTATGAAATTAATTTTTATTCTGACTTCCAAAGTCTCCCAACTAGGTAAACTATAGATCTCCGATACAAGTTGAATTCTACCGCAGTTTCTTTGTTGGGGCCAAACATACATAAATGATGAAGCGGGCAAAGGTTCCTCGAAGATTTCGGTTGTCAGCCGAGTATCCGATTACTTAGTGGTCTGAAATGACTTTGTGGAGTCGTCGTTTGGTTCTCATAAAACGATATCTCTGATCAATCCACTTGTATTTGCTGGATTATTTACTGGGAATCGGATGACCAGATCACGTTGATCGCTATCCAGTTGTGTTCTTTTATTTTATCTTCTTTACAAAATGAAAAAAAGAAAAATTCGCTCAGATCTTATCAACGAGATGAAAGTTATTTAATTCACACTCGTCGTCATACCCTTTGTCGACCGTGTTTTTGCAAAACACGATCTAACAAATGAAAATTATTTTCTTAGGGCCGATACAGCTAGTGCATTTTTTTGGGAATTGTATTTCCGAACACGTTCTTTTTGATCTCGGTAACTTTATATACCGGCTCATCATAAGCGAGAATCCATGATACAAAGTTTACCGAATTCCCGGAAGTGTAATAGACACCCCAGTTGGTGGGAGGTCTTCCTTAACGAGCCACCTTAAAATGCCGTCAGAAAATCAAGATACTGTCATAAAAAAAAAAAGAAAAAAATTCGATGTCGCAGGTAAAAGAAAAATTGGCCTCTTTTGCATCGTGACAATAAAAAATAATCGACAAAACTGATGCTCATTTTTATACACTTTTTTTTGTCAAATAAAATTCTGCGCAACGTCAGCCAAAAGTTACTGGAAAAATATGCATCCAAGAGTGTACCTGGCCGAGTGGGGTTTTTTTTCTTACTCTCTCGTTTCAAATGAATTAAGGCCCGTGTTTAACGACCAAGTAAACACGCAGCTGGACACCAAATTTACCGTGAATAACAGCGCAGAGCCTCGTAGAATCGCTCCTGGTTCGCGCAAGAACATCGTTGACGAATTGATGTCCTATTCTATCCAGAATACAAACTCTTCTGTTTCTTTTTGCCTGAGATATGGATTTTTTTGAACATTGTTGGTTCGACTCCTGCAAAGCAGATCAAATTCTAACCAGTCTGACATTATAGCTCCACCGACCTTCAGATCTTTCGGCTCTTCCATCAAGAGCTCAGTCATTGGCAGGCATTGTGTTACGAGCCTTCGTTATAGTTATCAAAAGAAATTCCGAGGTGAGAAAGCGGGTTCAGACAAGTCAAGATCGACGCTAAGAAAATGCACCAATCGCTTAAAAAGATTACAATTTTAGAAAATAACACATTTTTATGAGAAATGTAGACAGAAGAAACATATTGGAAATGATAAAACAGAAAGTGTTTTTGAAGTCGCCGTAGTAAAAATCTAACAGTGTTTAGATAAACATAATATAGATGCAAATGAGTCTGAAGAATCTTGCAGTGAATTCTGCTTGCTTCAATAATTCTCACGATTTACGATCTAATGACATTTTATCCTGAGATGCCGTTAATTTTTCAATAGTACAACCCTGAGTGGAAAGTTTCTGCATCGAATCTTCAATGATATAAAAGATATTTAATTTTTTTTTTTTTTTTTTTTTCATTTAAATTAAAATATCCTGCGATACTTTTGGTTTGAAATGTTAAGTATTGTATGTGTAAACTAATGACAAATTGATGTTCAACAGGTTCACGAGCTGTGCGATAATTTCTGTCACCGGTACATCAGCTGTCTGAAAGGAAAGATGCCGATTGATCTGGTGATCGACGACCGAGACAGCACAAAACCACCGGAGCTGGGCAACGGTCTCGACGGTGGTCCACGAAGTACCGCCGACAGCGCGAGTCACACCGACGGAGCGAGCACGCCGGACGTAGTGAGTACCTCACCTTCGTCAACATCTTTTTATCCGCACGACGCGATAACCCCCCACCACCACCACCAACACCACCATCAAAATCACGCCGTTCTCGGCAGTAGCGCAACCACCCCCTTGCAATTGAGCCAAAACCAAAGTCAAAATCACCCGCCGCCGCCGCCACCACCCCAATCGAGCAACACCACCACCACTGTTACTAGCCCGAGTAGCGCCGCCACAACTCCCAACTCCCTAAAGCGTACGCATCAGCAGATGATGGCAGCCGCGGCGGCATCCGCAATGGCAACATCGCCGCACGTTGTAGCCGCATCCGTGCCCCCTGCGCACGCGCATGTCGCCCTCGCCGCCTATCACCATAGCATCAGTTCGGCCATCTATCCGTGCTCGTAATTGCGCTAATCACAATACTCGATTTCGGAACTCGGCCGCTCTTCGTCAACTTCTTCAGTCACGGCCGTCGTAACGCCCACTTTTTCGGGCTCAACAATGTTTTTCTTCCACAATTTGTTGTTCCCGTGCATTCAAACGTCTTCTGGTGACAACCGCTGTGATCTTCTTTGTTACGTTTGTGTTCCAACATTCGATACGATTGAACACGATTCTCACTCTCGATCTCTCTTTGTTGTTTCTTCATTGAATTGTCTTACGAAAGCTGAGTTCCTCTGGTTTGCATTCTCTCATTAAAACGTTAATGAATTTTCCAAGACTTCCGACGGTCCGTCCATCTCGCTGCACCTGTGACGGCTAGATGGCCTCAGAGGTGAGCTCGCCAGCCCCCAAGGCTAGTGAAACACCAGTTTCGATGCCCAAGCTAATAACCATCACGTAGATTAAAATCTCGCTTAATTTGATCGCCTGTGTGACAAGTTGATGCGCACTCGATGTTTTATTCAACGATACTCTTCCGGCTGACAATGTTGATTAATAACATGTTTCTCCTTTTTTTTTTTGGTCTTTGTTTTTTTTTATTCAAAAATTTTTTCGCACTATCCGCAATCGGCTTTTGATGTGGCGGTTTTGATGCAACGGTACCACTCTGACACTATGTTTGCGTGTATCGAGGTTCCCTGTTCAGTCCTAGCCGATCCTTGTTGACAACAATAATCCCGCTTTTCTTGTTTTGCCGATCACTGTCTTAGCAGCATCTTATACCGTACACTTATCACACGGATAGTTTGCTGTTTCAAAGTAAAATCGTACCGTGTTGACTACCTCCATAATCTAGCCTGTAGCGAGTCAATTGTTTTTTTTTGTAATTGTTTTTTTTTTATACTCTCTAACTATGCTTTGTCTTTGCACGTGCTAAAGAGAACCCAATTGTTGCCAACTTTTTAAACTCTCGGTTCGGTCTTGAGTTCCTCAGATGTCCAGAAGATCGGTCGAGCACGGTCGCGTGACTTAACGGAACTATGTCAATGGGCGTGCGTGTTAGGGTGCACTCGATTGCCAGGCAGTTCGTATGTACGCTGACCAGACAAATGATGCGACGTACTTCCACGTGCGCCTCTCGCTCGTGCATTTGTTTTTGTTTATTCTGACGGTTCTTGCATTGCCAATCACTTGAGCTCGACGAACGAACAAACGATATTCGCACTTGCTATTGTTGCTTCGGATCAATTTCATGCAGATACGTAAGATTCTCGGTGCAGGTTTCAGCTATATATAGACACGTGTAATGTATTCCGTGCACGGTTGTACATAACTCATGTGATACAACAATATTATGCATATGATTTTTATATACACTCGTCGATGTATGATATTATATCATATATAATATCTCGGTAAATGAAGATATATAAAAATATATATAGAATCTTTATATATAAATATGGATATAGAAGATATACGAATAAATATATATGAATTTATATATAGTTCAAACTGCATCTGACATTTGCGATATTCCAATCGTGATCACAATATATACGTAATAGGTTAAGAGTAACAAACAAGTCACGCGATAAAAAGTCGCGTTTTATTTTTAAACAAAGATATATACTTGTAAGGTCGGGGAGGGGGGAAGGAATGAAAAAAAAAGCAAGCGTTCGTATACGTATATTCAAATCAATAGCTGGTAGAGTCGGCGTTTCAAATTGCGCGGGAATGCGAGAATGAGTGAATGCTTGACAGTGATAGCGAGAGATTCGACGCAAAAAACGTTAGGTCGCCGTGTGCGATGAACAATATTGGTAAACCAACTTATGTTTATGGAATCGCGCTCATCCGAATTGTTAACACCACTGGTCACTAGGTATCGGTACTCGTAACTAGGGAGTTGTGTGAGGTATAATGTCCTGGCCGGCAGGGCGCGCGAGGTCCATCCCCCCACACCCCGTACTTGTCTCCTTGCCAGTTGCAAGGACTCTTTATCACTTCCGGTGCCCAATAACGCGGTTATCCCATTCTCTTTCAAATAACTAACTTGGCTGTTTATAAGAAACTATATTTGTTCTTGTCTTTCCACGGGTATATTTTAATGTTGTGCTGTTCTTTTTGGATATCACACTAACATCCATTCAGAAAATTACATTTTTTATATATTCTCAAAAAAGGAACAATTTTGTTATTTCATTTGTCACTTTTATGATATATTACTTAAGATTTTCGTTTTAGTACATCAACATTTTTTCCTGTGGTTGCTGTTTTTATATTTACTCTTTTTTTTTTTTTTTTTTTTTTTTTTTTTTTTTTTTTTTTTTTTTTTTTTTTTTTATTTTTTTTTTTTTTTTTTTTTTTTTTTTTTTTTTTTATTTTAAAAAAGAAAGAATAAAAAAACGTTCTGAAGGCACCGGAAGGACATATTTGATGACGAACATTGACAAGGTCACAGGAATAAAGTACGGGAGGTTGGAAGGTGGATTTCGGCCCTTGTAGGTCGGATCCCTAGTTACGAGTGCCGAACCTAGGGTCGAGAGAAACGGAGAACATTGGCAGCTGCCGATCTCTTGGCTTTTGTACGACTTTAACTTTGGTGAATTCAAGCTAGGTATTTTTTGTTACCTTCGTTTGTTTGATTGCTTTTTGTATCGCGTTTCCTGAATTGTTGAACATGGACTACTTTTACGTTAAATTTTCTATATAATTTTTTTACAACACGACGAAGAGCAATTCTTTATGGTGACGGCCATGAATATCGATTTATAATTATAATATTATTGTATAATTTTGTTTTCACTGAAAGAAAAAAAAGATAAAGTAAGATTACGTTGACTTTTGATAGTTAAGTTTGAATGGCGGCTATTTTTTTAAAGCCGTATGAAAAGTTCTAAATACTCGGTGTGCCATATGTGTAGACTTCGCGAAGACTGTACTTAATTAATTCTTGTAAGGTATAAAAAAGGCGAAGTCTTTGTAGAGACGCTGGGCACGAAAGTACCTACTAAGCATAATCTTTCAGCACTTCGTAATTAAATGTAGCTTTTTTCAATTGTCTAAAGATTTCGAAATCGATTAATTGTAATTTATAGTCAACGGCATGTGCTGCTTAGTAATCGTGGTTTATCCAGTTCTGTTTTTAAAGTATAACTTTCGCGCCGAGAGTCCATCAATCGACAAAATCCTGCGGGATGTTATTCATTGTAATCTGAACTGTTATTTTGTCTGATGATTTATCACGGTAACAATTCTGATTTAGCCATAAAAATCAAGCAAAAGAATACTTTTTCATGTCGCTGACTTACGCCCACAACTTAGTCAATCAGTCGATCGATCGATAGCCGAATCAAAGTATACGTGTCAATTGTTTTCGGGCGTGAGGGATCACACGAAAATGTATTCCGCGACTTGGCATAACGAGAACATTTTTGTTGTACAATCCAAATATCCCCGTAGATTATATAAATTTATTCAAGTTCCGCTTGAAAACGCATCAAATATTTTTATAAGACGCATTTATGCTCAATACCAGAAAAATCATCGTCTAGAAATGAAAAAAAAGAAAATAATAATAATAATAATAATAATAATAATTAAAATAAAAAAATGTTCTCTTATTATGCTGCGAAATGAGCATCGTCACCGGAAAGAAAACATTTGTTGTTATTACGTTTTTGTTTCGCATTGTTTCTGCATTTGTTGATGAATCGCCGCGTGCATGTCACTCGATCATTAAAAGCCAACGTGAGTTTTGTGCCAGTCGAGCGTGATTATGATATTTCAATTTGTTATCGAACAGTTTTGTACACAATGTCGTCGCTTTTAGGATGAACAATTTTTTTTTATTGGTTCAACTTTTTATAATTTTTATCTCAACTTCGAGTATGCATGCAGCGATATAAGAATTTTTTACAAAACAAACATTGTAAATGTATGCGTGTTATTGATACCTACTAGAACATAAGGAAAAAAAATGAGGACGAAAAACTTTTGGCAACAAACTTTTTTCATCCACATGATGTATACGATTAGTGTTATAACGATATAATATATAAACGATACTGATATTGTTCAAACTATTATCTCAAATAACGTATTTTCAATATAAATAAATGTTAGCATTGTTGAGTTAAAACACACATGTCTCTCGCATTCATTCATAAGCATTCACTCTTACCGAAAATCCCAAGCATGATGACTTTATCTTATAAGAAACTTATAAAAAAAACAACTTTTTAGACAAAAATATTGCTTCAAATTTTTTTATTGCAAAAATAATATTTTGATAAAAAGCGGACATGAGGCTCCGGACAAGGCGATGGTAGTGCAACATTTGAGGATCAACGTTGGACACGAAAGTGGAAAATGAAAACAGAACCAAGAGTAACAATAAATCTCGGTTAACCCCCCTTTTCCTTCCACCCGCTAATAAATATTTAACCCTTTAAATTAGCAACAACCCTTAGCGTGTAGCCATTTGCATAAGACTTCTATTTCATTTACACATCGCATAATTGAATATTTAAATTCAATTGCTTGCCCGTTACGCGCTCGCAGTTTCGAGCCGCAAAACTGCAGTAAAACTTGTAACGGGGCCACTTCTTTGAGCCACCCTCAGCTGCGCGCTAGCCCGCCCCGTCACGATTTCGCCTCGAACCCTTGAAAATCGCTCCGAGAATACTTCGTCGCCTTTCAAAAGAGGGTCGCGAACTAAAAAAAAATAAAAAATAAAACATTATACGTCGAGAAAGTTGGCGCCACCTGGAATTAAAAGTTGGCAATCGGTAAAGGGGCGGTATTTAATAAGCCGAACTTTGACATATTTTTTGCGTCGGCCTACACACGACCTGAGAATATATTGCACAGCGAGGTGTTGATGATGACGAAGACAAAGAGTCGCTCGTCAAACTGAGATCAAGAGAGGATTACTATTGTCACGTTATTCATGTTAACGATGATTGGTTAAGATCGACCGCGAGATAATAATTATCATGTCACAAAATCAAGGCGAAGGTCAGCGTATACAACATATTGACAGGATAATGAATCGAGCAACTTTTTAAGGGCCCATGCTGGTATCGGATTATCCGTATTCGTTGACGAACAATCTCAACTATATTCCCCCTTGCATGATGGTTTTGTTAATTAATTTTGACTTTGGGGAAAAAACAAAAATTATTTGACAATCTCAAAATGAAAAACGATCGTTCGACGTTGTTATTGTATTTTGTTCCCTCTTTTTTTCGTTGTTATAGTTTTGAGAACATAACCAATAGAAGAAACGTCTGTGCCGGCGAGATACGTCGCGCTCGGTGTATTTAGATTACGCGCATCTTGCAAACAAATGCGATAAGTATAACAACTTCATCAACCAATTGGAACCGTGGAATTCGCTAGCAGAGTCGCCGCCCATTCGAGTGCATCAATGCCGACAACGTGCAATGTCGGTGCGGCTCATGTACCACGCGTGAACGACTCGACCGAGAGCTCAAGAATAGTGCACTTTTGTTACGCACGCACGAACAACGATATCATATTTACGTGGGAGGCGACCACGAGCAGTACGGTGGGAGGCTCGATCGGGCATTTCCACTTCGCTCCGCTCGCATGGAAAATCACCGGTCTGTTGCAATCGAAATTTAGTCCCAGTTTTCATGATCTTATTTGATTTTGTCTCAGTTCTCAGCTTCGGTTCCGAACAACATTAATCAAAGAGAAAGAATTTGCGTCAGTGAAGAATAAGAAAAAAAAAAAAAAAGCCTATCATCATCCTAAGAAAGTAAACGGAATTCTATCTCCGCCATTCTTCGCCACAAGATGGATAACTTGAACGCGAGCGTGAAGTACGTGGAGGGTGGGAAATTTCAGTGGAGGGTGTTTTGCTGGTAATTGGTGCCAATTTAATCTTGCCCTTCGCCGGCGCAGTATGCATTAACGCAAAAGGGGGCGGCCATGGGTCTGGTACGAGAGAAGGGTCCGTGCGGGCACCCTTCCCACGTGGCAGAGCCAAACACGTATACCCGATTACGTGGCACTAAACCCCTCGAAAAACACACACAGACGCCCTGCGAAAATATAATTAACGGTAATAGCTCGCGTATATGGCTCGGATTAACTTTGGCGCTGGCGCACATTTTTCGGCATTACGTTGCAAACCACGTGTGAAATTTAGAGGATCCACCGTTACGGCGCGTATGCAAATGATATCGCGTATAAAGTACACAATGTACAAACAAGCGGTCCGAGTGTTTGCTCCCGTGATCCAATCGCGTCTGACGATGTGCGGATGAAAAACGACAGACTCGCTTATATAATCATCGTCGACGAATTCGCTGTTGGAGTGATGCACTCGCGGCAAAACGCGCTAGAACAAAAGCCGCGACGAGTCAGTGCCGGGTTTTTCGGCTTATTTGAATAGCGGAGGTGTTCGGGGGCCCCAAACACCCATTGTATTCATGGGACGTTTTTCGCATGACGCCGGTTACCAGAAAAGAGGAGTCGGGTCTCATCTCGGGTGGTAGCACCGAAGTTAACGAACAAATGAACAGTGGGCTTGGGCGCGGTTCATAAAAGGCGAGAGAGATGAAGACGAACGGAAAAAAAATTGCAAAAAATATGAGAGAGAGAGAGAGAGAGATAATAGAAGGAAAGGTTATGGAGAAGAGAGGAAAGCTCAAGAAAGACAACACGAGCGAAACGGCACAGTGAGTGCATAAACGGGTCGATAGCGATGGCGTCGAGGTCGGAGGAGGAGTCCACCGGCCGAAGATGCCTGGAGATCTTGTATGCAAATTCTCTGGATGCAACGCCGTGGGATCCTGCCGAGATCTGCCGAGATCTGCCGAGGATTAACGGGCCGGCGAGGCATGAAAGGAAAAAGCGAAGGGAAGGAATCGCGTTGGAAGGAGGTCCTCTGGTAGTTGCTCTTCTCTATTTCTCGCTCGGTCCCTTCTCTCGATGCTGAAAGCCGCGCTTCCCAAATAAGAGAACCGATCTCGTTCGGACGCGCATCAAACAAAACAAGAATCGTCGCACTCGATTGTCGTCTTTTTCGCCCCTCTTCCCTTCCCCCTTTGGGCCGCTTTTTGTGCACTTCAAACTCCACTATGACTCTTTGAATCCGATTATCTCGTTCTGAGTATTCGATCAAATTCGCGACCAGGGGACAGGCCATTTAAGGCAACGCCAAGTATTGCACACATCAAGTGTGAAGAAAACTATATACGCCAGCCAGTTTGCCACCTTAGATATGTGATCGCTGAAAAAGTGACATTACGTGAGCTGCGTGCCAACCAGATTTAAATTTTTATTTTCTCACCTCACGAGAGAACTCGGCAAGATAGACGATAATAGTTTTACCAGTTATACTCCTTTTAAACTCATAACTCCGCTTCCACTGCGAGATCTTCATTTTTGTTTCAAGTAAGTTACGAAAATTGCAATCATCTGGTTGGACCTGATACCTCATTCACTGGCCACGATGCCGAATTGCTGGTTTCACACTCACCACTGTTTTTGCGGATTTAAATTCTAAAGCGAGATCTGGATGATGGTGTGTTTGTTGTTTTACAAGCGTCACCCCTGAGTTAGTTTGCTCACTTCGTCTGTATGATTGTCGTCCAGGAGGGTTTAGACAGCGGGGAACCTGTACACATAGGAATTAAGAGCTTGCGCATGGATGCGATATTTACATGGACCGGTAAAGATCGGCGTGCCTGTATGTGTGTACAGCGGGCGTCCCTCTAATCCTCTAATAGGATTTATAAGCGCGAGCTCAATTACCTTCAGTCGAGTAATATGCCCGCCGACGCGCCCCAGCCATTTACCGCGGCAATTTCCTCACCCCGACAACTAGCATAGGATATTAACCATCCACGGATTAGCGATTATTATTACACAGCTTCTCTCTCTCTCTCTCTCTCTCTCTCTCTCTCTCTCTCTCTCTCTCTCTCTCTGTCTGTCTCTCTGTCTCTCTCTCTCTTTCTCTCTCGTGCCTAGGATAATTTCGCTTGATAAATATTTTAAATCCTTTTAAACCGAAGGCTCTTTATCGACGAGTTCCAATGAAAGATAGAAATCACTACAGTTGATGTGTCTGTTTTTGTATGAGTATGTTTCGTTGCAATCTCTCAGATTCGTTATAATTAAATTCATCGGTGTATTTTACATTTACTTGATGCTTTTTTTTCTGCGAAAAGCAATAAGCATAGGAAAATAAGTGAAATAAACCAAGTTGTTAATTTGAATGAGAAACCGCAGTGAGAGATTTGCATAATCTTATGAGGAATTTATGTCATTGCGATTAGGCATCGCTTGGGAAACACTACGAGTCAATGACGAATCAAAGACGCTTGAGCGAGAAAGAGAGAAAAAAAATCCAGCAGTATCGCGTGGAGGAAAAATTAGTCTACATTAAGTGTGTTGAAATTTCGATTAGGAATTTTTTTATTTTCTTAAAATACGCGTAATAATTTACTGACTATGTAATAATGATAAAATTGCGCATATATTATTGCAATTATAAATTTTCATATTTCTTGTAGCATAAATAAAACATACTCTTATTTTAACATTGAATCATAATTTTCTTATGAACGTTACAATCTTTTTTTGAGAAACTAAGAAATAAAAAAAAAACATGGATGGATGACGCGCACGACACCTATCACGAGAATTCGTCTTAAACGACGAAATGTATAAAAATAGTCGTCGAGCGAGAGTATACCCTGAGAAAATAGAATCCCACTTGCTAGAGAGGTGCAACGGCCGATCGCTCTTCACTCGTCTCCGACTGGTCGGAGACACATCGGTCGGCATAAAAGCTGTCCGAAATTAACGGGTTACCCTGCGTACGTCCGTGATGCTCGTTAAATTTAGATAGCCGTTCTTTCAAGACATACGCGTATTCGCGCAACTACCGTTCTCATCACGCATCAGTTTACAGTTCACTTTCCTCCACAATTTCGCTTCCAATTTTATTATTAAACAAGTTTTAAATACTACAATTAATTTTATTACTACAATGTTTTAATATAATTTAAGAAAAACAAAAACATTTAAATAGTTTTGTCATCAGCTTTACAATCGTTTCACAGGCCTGATAGAATTGGTTTTCAGTCGAAATTTTTGAAGAGTTGCAGTGACGTGAAAATTGACAGACGTTCTCGCGTAGTCGAATTCGTCAACAGGACGGGTTGAAAAGAATTTGAGGCCGCGTCAAGGGGCGACGAACGGTAATCAACGTTCGGTCGGGCCAACGCATTGAAAGACGCTGCTGAGAGAATCAGTCAACCTTCAATTCACGCGGTTTATCATATTTATTATCAAAAAACTGAAATCATTTTCTCATAATTTTAAAATTGTACTTTTTATTGTTAAAATTAAAAATTATCATAAACGTTCGTTGAAATCATTTTGAAATAACCATTTAAAATAAAATGATTCATTTTTGATTCAATATAAAAATTGAACTTTTCGAATTGAACAGAAAAATTGCATGTTATGCTGCTGCGCTCAAGTTGGCAATTATGCTGGCAGGTGTGAAAACCGATGACTGAAACGTCGTGTCTCTTCGTCTCTCACAAAATTGACTTTGGAATCAAACTTGCTTTATACTAAGTTGCACAGTTTTGGCACTGTCATCACTTTTCACCACGGACCAATCATTTGGCAGTTAAATGTGTTAGCGCCTAGCACACACTTCTAAGAATCGCTACCGATATAATTTGGGAGAGAAATGCGAACCAAAATAATGATAATAATGATGCTCGCAAATCAAAGCGCAGTGATAGAAAATTGGGCATGCAACAATGTGACAAAGAGGGCTTCCCACGCCGGATATATTTCAGAGCCGCATTCCCACGCGATTTCGTCCGTTCTGGAAAGCAGTCTTCAGTTTATGTTAAATATAGTCCTGCGGCAGACGCAACAACTTTTTCAGCAATAGGTTTCTCATGGGTCTAAGATTGGCCCAGTAGTTTTAGTTTTGAAATAGTAACATTGCATCTTTTGTACAAAAAATTGTCATCTCATATTCTCCTGAAAGAAAAAAAAATCCACATTAACAAATATGTATTAAAATCACCAAAAAGAACATTGCCATATATTGTCAGCCTAAAAATTTGGATTTCATATTTTCATGCAGAGGATACGTTTTTAGAAACATTTTGTTTTGGATCATTCCGATTTTGGATCTCTGCCTGTCGTTAGAATACGCCTTGTTTGGTCTAAAACTCCATCTCACTGACAAATGTGTCTCATAAACTGCACGCGACTCAATTAATAAAATGTTCACCAAAGAGGTTGTGATTCTCTTCTCTGTTCTTCTATAGACAAAACAAAATTCTGACGACGATTTTTTATCCGACTAAATTGAGCCGAAAATACGGGGCGCAGAAATACTTAATTAATTCGCGCGCAAACGACGATACGCTCTCAGTATAGTGTAATGAATGGCTTCTATGAATAAATCCACACGCTCGTCACAACACGACAAGAAATGAGCGGAATTTCAGACTTTGACGACTCTTGATCCGCAGTGTCTATATGGAAGTGTGACATCTTGACGGTTATTCCTGGCTGCGCCTTTGCTGTCCTTTGCTAGCGCGCGATACATAACGCGAGTGTCTCGCTTGTCTGCGACCATCCCTGTGCACCAAGAGGGCAAACAGGGCCGAGTTGTGAGGGGGGCGAGCGGGGTCTGTCAGAAATAGTGGTACTCGCCAGCCACCATCGATATCTATTCCGGACTTACAAAACAACACCTAGCCCTCTTCCAACGAAACCTATACCCAACGTATTAAAAATAAAATTAATTCAATTTGCAGTTAACTTTGATTTTGATCCTATTATATACTTTCGTTTCGGCCTTTTAATTATATTAGAGCTTCGTAATTCAATTTACGCAACAGAAGGGAAAGGAAAAATCCAAACGACTAAATATTTGTCAACTTTCAAAGTCATTTGTGTTCGTCGGACACATTGCTTATAAATTTTATATACAACTTCTAAGACGTCTCTTGTGAAATATACGACCAATATCTCGACTGTGAAGTGGACGAAGTTTAATTCGGTCGCATAAAAAGTGGCATATGAGAGTGTCAACGGCACATCTCAGTGGACTGGGGTATGCTAATGACTCGTAGGTGGCGCAAGCCTTAGATCCAGACCAAGAAATGGTGAGCGAAAGGTTAGCTAAAACTTTTCCAACTGCTTTGCCAGCAAACAGTGGGGCATCAACTTGCTCCACGTCTTATTACAACAACTCAACAACATTTGGTTCCTCTTAAGTTTGCATATCTTGCAGATCATAGAATTCTCGTTATCCCATCAACGCGGAGCGCTCTATTTTTAGTCATTAATTTTGTTCCTAAATATACAGCGGAGTTCGATCTTTCGGTTAATACACACCGCCGGATAATTTGTTGCTCCCAATTTGATTATGGAACGCATAAATCAGTTTTACGGCCCCCTCTTTTTTTATTACCGTTTTACCCGCGCGCAAATATACATTGTAGGTGACTCAAATTTACCCACCCAGAACTGAAAATCGCGCGGCGAAACTTGACGCGAAAGTAGTGCACTATTCGTAACCTCGTTTTAGGATTCATAGAATTTCGAATCGCGGCGTATTTTGTTTTTTATGTTTTATGCATCATCGTCCCGTTCGATTTGTGAACAGTCAATATGCTTAAAAAAAATGTACCGGCGTTGCAGACAACATTTTGAAATCCATTTCAATTACAACTCTACACATTCTACAGCTGTATTATTGCACAAATTTTCCACGAACCCTTTAACAATGTACTCGGCCAAACATCCTCTCCGCGTTCAAATCATTTACACCATTACTTTGTGTTTCCCTTGCCGTCCCTGAATATTGTGTTATGGAGTTGAATATTTAATAAGATCGCCGAGACTTTTTGCCGCTCGAACTCGAGCTTCTCCCCAAAGCCCATCGCGTGATATAAATGTATCTATGAAACATTACGCAATGCTCAAATGACATGAAATTTCTATTACCGACATTTGTGTGTACTGCGGTGAAAAAATGAAACTTCGAGGTAAAGTAGATTAGTCATTCATGAGATAAATGGTTGGGACATCTGATGAAACGCGTTATTTACACCAAGTGGAAACAAAAAAAACTTGTTGATCAATAAATATAAGTTCAAGGGAGGAGAAAGCCCGGGAGTTTTGAGAGCCTCGAGTGTTTAGGCTCGCGATCAATTGCTTTCGATTTGTTTGGTACTGAAAAACCAAAGGGATAGTGATTGGCACAAGGCAGAGAGACCCTTTCTGTCACAGGCACCGGTTCTGCATTATAATAAAATTTTGGCCGGTTCGAGTCATACAGGTAACGCGACATCTGTGTGCGGGGGCACAAAAATATAAAGTGAACCGGTGGCTTACAATGCGCCGTATCAAACAAAGCTGCACGGTACTCGCAGACCAGCGTGGGTGGGTGCACGAGGTGTAGTATTACTCATTCAAATGGTCCTTTCTTCGTCCGCTCCGCTTTGCCCCGTCGGGGCCACAACAATCACCCCTTTTCTGTCACTCGCTCGCGCTTGCCGCGCTTTTTAATTTGTCCGGGTATTCACATCTCTGCTCCACTTAAATAAAGAGCACGCACACAGCCAGTATACCGACTTATGGAACGCCGCCGCGTGCGCGCCTTATACTTTATCCTAAATGCGGGGATAGACGCTTCTCATCCAAGTTCATTTTCATCGAAACAAATCAAATTTCATATACATCGTTCAGCTCTCATCGTTTACTTTTATTTCATGCCTGCGATCACTGCACGAAGATAATCGTGCACTCATTTTCTGTTGGAATTTGTTATGATGTCCCCCAAAACACGGGACAAACATTTTGTACAAGCTCTTGCTGTAAACATTTTTTATTCAATGAGTCTGTCGAATGCCATGAATTCTGTAACTGTTGTCTTTTGTTCGACAAGATGATTTTTCAAAAAAAAAAAAAAAAAAAATTAACACCGACATAGAACTATGAATGAAACAGAGAGACAGGTCTGGGGATTCCACCTGCTGACCGGATTGCAAATGCACATTAACTTCTTAAATTCAAAGATGTTTCGGAATAATAATGCGCCACTTCTCGACGAGACAACTAATTCATTTGTCCCGATCAAAAGTCACAACAAATGTGAGCTCGGTGCCGGGCCGCTAACCCGATTTCCTTAAATGTTAATTCCATTGTGCCAGCCGTCCAGCGGCGAAGTGTCTCACGCTTAGCATTCAATCTTTTTGGCTTCTGAGAGTGCGTCTCTCTCCGGTTGAATTCAAAGGCGAACGTAGGAGTGTGACAATGGACCGAAAAATCAGGGATCTGTTCCTATCTGTTCCAAGTCCATTGTGGATAAAATTCTCGGAAGGTCTTTTGGAAAATAACGAACGGCCCGTAACCGTGCTTCTTTGTCGTCTTTGGCCTTGCACGATTATTCATTTAATCGTTCGGGGAGCCGGTCTTACTGGGAAACTTAGCATTGACAATTCGATGGGTTACGCTCAGATGAGAATTCCATCAAACCTCGCGCTGTGTATGAATTTTCGATTGTCCCTTCTCGTTATTTTTGGTATCCTTTTTTTTCTCTCTCTGTCTCTCCCTCCCCCCTACTTCCACTGTCCATCCCTTTAATTATTTATCTTGCGTTACAGCGATCAGCGTTCAATTGACAGTCGTCCAGCGGATAATTGGACTTTCAGACGGGCAAATTTTACATAATCTTTCAGCGCGACGATTTTCCCGCCGCGATTGGTATATGTATATGTTTGGCGTGCAATCACCGGTGTCAAATGTCTGCCATCTCGGATGACAATTTAGCCGGCCACGTGTCACCACGTGTGCGCCGATTATTTTTTAATTACGCGCCGATGGGAAAAGTACGACGATCGAAGTTTTCGAAGCTCGCCAGGACTGAGCCGCAGCGCCATTGTCAAGTTGAAATTACAGAAACGCAAATTAGTCGGTGGGAGCGTGACGAGCCACGTGCTACGGCGGTTACATAATCCCGGTTACGCAACGGTGGTGTTTAAAGGGTCGAAAGCCGATGTTAAGTTTGTTTGTCAAAAGAAAATGTTATTCTCATGAGACGCGCCAATTTGTTCCGTATATCTCTCTCTCGCGTGGTTCCATATTCGCCTGTGGATAACGTGGAGTTTTCGTAATACCGGACACGACCGTGGATGAGGGAATGGAGGAAAAAAATTGACTGGGGGTTGCTGAAAGCCACGTCATCGTTGGGAGACAAAACTAGAACTCCGTTTCGTGTTCGAATTTCAAAGTACTCGACGCATTAATGCGCTCCACGACAGCCATTACCGGTAGCTGGGCAAACAAGGGCGAATCCGGGACTTGATCGAAGATAGATGGAGCCAGTCGCGTATCAATTCCTGAATGTTAAAATGAGGGGTCTTGAGGATGGGGTGCGCAAACTTTTGTACAATCGAGCCACCCTGTGAGAACATCACTCCAGCCTCTACAATTCTGTCATCTGGTGGTGACTTTAGTAAACAACCAACACGTCCCCTATAATTACGCCCGACGTAAATAAAAGTATTCGTTAGGGAGGGATATGGACAAACAATAAACACATTTCTTTTCTCGCATATTTTCTTAATCATCGATTAGTTAAGCTATATAACAAAAATGCGATTGCACGTAGAAAAAAAAAAATGGCTGTACGAGGTGGCATTTGACTGGGTTCAGTCACTCACGGCGCAATGACCTGTGACCAGTTTAATTGCTGACCGCTGATAGAAACGAGCGATTTGATTTTCGCACGGTGAGATAACACTGATAACGGATCGTATCAATTGGACGGTCACGCCTCGAGTGACGTTGCACAATAACGTATGGAGGATTAATCCCGGACGATCGGAGATCAAGTAATTGTACTTGTTAATCGCTCGCCAATCGCAGGCGCTGCGAGTTCTACAGAAATGTTTGTCCGCCAAAGACACCGTGGAAACCCTGTTCTTATCACACCGAGCGTGACGATCGGAAACCTCCTTTTAAATTAAATTGTCATCTCGCGATATCAGTTTCAACGAAACCTGTTTTATTAATTCAAAACAAAAAGTTTAAATAATATTCGATCACCAATATACATCAGGAGATAATTTTCCAGACGATTAATTAGTTAGAGATTTCCAGGAAGTGATACACCGAGTTAACGAGAGTTTAATTAATAAATCTCTCGCTAAACGATTTTTCACTTTTATTTTCATCTCTTGAACGCCGTAGCAAATTTTAAACAAGGCACGCATTTTAATGTTGTGAATCAAAGTTTTTGGTCGATAATGCCCGATCGAACGTAAAAATTAATTCAAAAGCGACTTGGTAAGGAAAAAACTTGTAGCGTGACATACGTACTTTGTTATAGCTTCCATCTTCCTTGTGTTTGACATGGCGTCGTCATGCATGACTTCCGATTACTCGAAAAGACTATGCTTATGCACATGCATGCCTCGTCCACCGAGGTGAGTTAGCGGGTTGTAACTGTATCAAGTTGGCCGTGACACGAGCATGCATAAATCACTTGGTCTAGAAAAATTCAATGCAGTTTTCTTCTGCATGTACTACAATTTTGATAATTTGCATCATCTGCGTCAAATAAAACAAAAAAGCGAATAAAAGAAAAAAAAGGAAAAAAAAGAAAAACAAGATTGAAATATGTGTTTGAATCAAGATAATAAAAGTGGACGAATTTTTGCCACCAGCGGAGTCAATGCATATGCGGTAGCAAACATTACACCAATCGGATTACTGCGTGCTTTTCCCCTGATGAACCAGCCAATCATATCACGGCAACTCGAACGAGTGGTGAATATGCAAAGGGGGTTGTATATTCTCCGCTCCGATTCGATACCACAATTTCCACGTCCTGCTGCTTTGCATTTATTATTTAGTTTCGTTCACGCAGGTACGATACGGTTACAAAAATAAATAAATCAAAAAACGACAGTGACCGAAAAATGGGGAGGAAAAAAAACTTGCAAAAACATTATGTGACCTGGAAAAAGATGTAAATTTGAATTGTTCGAGATGGATGAGGGTATCATTTGACAACGGACAAAAACGAGATTCGGGAAGAAATCATGTGGCAGTCGTGTCGAGCGCACAGTCAATTGACATTATTAGATTGGCACCCCTGCCGAATTTGTTCGAGTTTCCCTCGCCATCGTGCGTGCATATAACGATGGCTTGGCGGTAAATTTCATTCGAGGAATTATCGTGATGGAATCAGCCGCTGCTGCTCTCCGACGAGCGCGTACTTCCGCTTCGTTTAAAATTTGCAAAACCCACAAGCGGTTTGCCCAAAACGACGCACTCCCCACGGTGCAACGAGCTAAAGAATTGAGAATAATTGCACTCCAACTATTTTGAACCGCCGATTCGATTAGTCGCGCGAAAAACTTTCCTTATCGCTTTAATTGCTAATTACATCGCGCGTCACCTTTTGTTTCCTTTATTTTTCTTCTTTTTTTGTTTTTGTTTTCATTTTCTTTTGTTTCTATTGCCCGATAGCCCCACCAAATTTAATGGCCAACATTAATTAACCAATGCGTAATTATGAACATCCAAAGTAATCAGCGGTACGTATTTAATTAAGTTACTTTCAGCGCTAAATTTCGTATAATTTACGAATGCCACGTGTAATTTAATCTGTAGTGCATTTTACAAAGTAAATTCATAATTTACGTCCCTGTAATTGATTTCAGCTCTAGTGCAATTATTTACAGATTTATGATGCGGACCGAATCAGTGCATGCGTATACATTTAAAAGGAAAAACAACAAGAAGGCCAAAAAAAGTTGTATTTTTTTTGGTGTGCGTTGGGCGCGACAAATTGAAACAAAATTTTCATTGGCGATGAAACTGACGAACGCCAAGACAATTTGGAAATGACACTTTTGGGATAAGCGAATCGTTTAAGTGTAACGACTGGTATTCGGCTGGGATTCGAAAGTTAATTTTCGAGGGGGACAGACCGACGTACGTCGGCCACCCGTCAATCACGCGCTCGTCTTTTTCTCGCCGACGTTACGTGACGTTCGCCCTCTTCTTCCCATCACTGCGTCCCTCTTACTTTTATGCACCCTTCGATGTTATTCCGACATGTTGCGTGCTTTGTCGATATAGTCAAATGCAGGACCGGCAGGCTGTAACGCGCCACGCTTGGATGGATCGCCCAACTGCCAGATGGGTGACTGATGCGCGACCCCAGAGAGATGCGAGACAAATACACAAATATCAACTTTGACTAAATGTTATTCAATTTATTGCTGCGCGCCTATACATTGCAATGCTTTTTTGCTCTATTATCGCATGCAAAGCAAACATATGAGACCAAGCTGTCCCCGTTGTAACTGTAACTTATACTCTCAATTATGCAAAAGATCAACCCGATTCTCTATGTGTCACTTTTTATTTCAAACTTCACTTACATTTCAATAATTGCTAACATTCGAACACAAAAATTACAACAATTATGACATTTTTTTCTCATTCAAATTTTCCGTTTATATATATAAAACTTTTGGATCGATAAAAGTGTAAAAATGGTGTATCAGAAATGTAAACTTTTTGGCCACAGTTTTTGAATCGTCACACCTTGGAAGTATAGATGAACCCCTCGTAACATCAGAGCGAGGGTTAAAACTTGTAGTCGAATAATTCTCGGATTGCGAGGCTGGGTTACGAATAATGACGTAACAATGGCTGCCGTAAGCCAACTAGAGGAACACGCCATTGTAACCGTTTCTG
Source organism: Trissolcus brochymenae (assembly GCA_030523145.1). Taxonomy (NCBI): domain Eukaryota; kingdom Metazoa; phylum Arthropoda; class Insecta; order Hymenoptera; family Scelionidae; genus Trissolcus; species Trissolcus brochymenae. The sequence continues at coordinate 77,069 of JAQQRF010000496.1, forward strand.
GCTATAGAAGTGCGCTCGGTGGTAATGTGATTACACGTGCATGATGCACGAGCGAGTCCGACAAATACGGCTGACAGTCATCCTCGGTAACGATGTTTTCAAAAACAATATCCACGTGTCGAGTGCCCCCAAGCGTTGTATTTATTATTATATGTAACATCGCGCCACTTGTTACCCATTTGTGACATCAACAAAACCTCATCCAACGATTGCATGATTTCAAATTCCCCCTTCCATCATTGTAGTTGAATACTCCTCGGACAAATTTTTGGGACGCTAATTCTGCTGATTAATAAAAACCACGATTGTATTCTCTGCTCAAATTGGACTGTTTTATTAAATTACGCATGTTTTGCGTTGAAATCTAATTTATTTCGTTATTGAACAATCAGTAACAGTGTTTATTCAATACAAAATTAATATAATTTCGAGCACCATTTGTATTAATGACATAAACGTAATTACAATTCTATATATATATATATATATATATATATATATATATATATATATATATATATCTATTTTCTTTTCACTATTTAATTATGCATCATGCAAGAAAAAAAAAGTCCGTGACATAGGTCTAGGAATCAGACGAGAACGCGTCGCGCGACCCTCGTGTCTTCATTATGTAGGCCAGTTCCTTACAGGTGCCTTTCCTGGTTGAGAGCACTTGACTGCATTAGGAATAAATTCGCTGGCAGTCCGTTCACGTAATGCCCGAAGCAACGACTTGGAAAATCCCGTCGATAAGCGGAACCACCAATAATTATTATTCTCGTGTCATTGCGGTGCCGGGCGGAGACGCACGCGTTCGGCATCACGCACCGCGCGTAGCAACATAATAAAATAAAAAAAAAAAAAAAGCAAGAGACACGATCGAAAAATGTCGCATCTCAACATGGGCGCATGCTGAACAAATGTTATTCTTACGAACTCTCTGTTTGCACAGGCATGATTCAGGTCACATGTTAAAAACGCCCGAAGAATGAATTCCATCATGGAAACGATATTACTTGGAAACGAAAAGAAAATTGACTGTCGACATTTTAGCGGTAAAGAAATATAGAAGCCGTCAAAAAAAGGAATAAGCGAAACATTATTTTAATAAACAAGACAAAAAATCAATTCGCAATTTTGTATCTAAAGGCGAGCTCACTCTTTCGGCAGTTAATTTTAAACCGAGACGTCTAATCGATTTGGCTCTAGTCCCTTCGTAGTAAGTCTAAGAATACCCCGAGATAGTCGAATGAGCCAGAGCTACCACACACGACGCAAATTTTCAGCCGCATGTGTATCACTCCAGCCGCGTGTTTCTAATTGTATTCGCTCATCGATACGCTTTCGATCGCGCTGCCGCTTGCCTCGTCATTATATCTGGGCCCACGCAGTCGTTTCCGTAGCGCGCGCCTATTTGGCGTCTCTAGTTTCACCAGCCAACAGAGATTCCGCGCAAAACATTTGGCGAGTTATTGCGCTTTTTTTTGTCCCTTTCGGTCTTGGGTCAACAAATAGACATAGGTCGGTGTCTTTTCTGGTTAAAGTTTTACGATTTCTACTTATTCGAACGATACCACAGCGAGTGCCGTTTAACCCGGACTAAAAACAATAAACAATTCGCCTCACGTTTTTCATTTCGAACTCGCCTTCTATAATTGCATTCAAATTAGAGTTCAAATTTAAATAAATTAAAATTAAACAAAAAATACAAACAAACAAAACAAAAGGTAGATTTAGAAAAATGTAAAAGATGCAACTCCTTGTAAAATAAGTAAGCAAGCGGGAGATCTGTAGCTGTTGATTTCTTGAATCGAGTTGATTGGTCATTTGGTGCGACACTCCGCACGTCAATCAAAATTTAACGCACAAAGCAGTCTACATCTCGCCTTTTTTACTTTTTTCTTTTCCGCGAGTGGCCGGTCTCTGAAACACAACCCTGCGGTGATCCCTGGGGTGCAGCCCGGTGCCATTCAAAGTGTCGAGGGTTAGCCAAGTTCACTGCACGCCGAATTAAGCCGGCATTATTATATCGATAATGAAATTTGATGATATTGTGCATTTCGCAGGACCTACCCGATGCCCGATTCTATTGTTGCGAATCAAACCGCGTCGGCACCAGCCGCCTGCTCGCACATTGTTGTTGCCGGCTGAGGTTACTTAGGATGCGTGTTGGCTCGGATTAGCCAGCTCTGCATCCGATCACCGGCGTCGACTAAGCGCACGCGGCCCATTTTCCGCTTGCTGCGTTTTGTAATCTTTCTTCTCAACACGACAATTAAAACTCAAACTGATATTAACAAAATCAAAATCTGCAAAAAAAGAAAACTTTTCTGAATAATAATTATTAACGTTGAAATTTGTTTTTCCTTTTTGAAATAATGAAAAGAAGATAAACGTGGATCCAATAATAATGCAGAAAAATGTTAAAGATTGATTTGGAAAAAAATGAATATATAAAAATATAAAACACTTTTAATATATAAATTGGCGGATTGCCCATTACCGAAATGATGTTTACGATCGCTTAAATAACATTGTTTCTTGCGAATGGTCCAATAAATCAAAGCCAACTGACTGAAAAAATGAGATTCGTTGCCCTTTAATTTAGAACAAAAGCGCAGTACACTTTTGAGTCGTTAAACTTTAGGCTAGAAAGCGTGTGTGCTCGCCGCGTGATGTCGCGTTTGCCTTACCCAGTTCTAAGTAGTGAATAGAGCTCCACTTCGACGCACATGTATTTCGCGCCAGCGGCTGTCAACCAGGCATCACCCTCGAACGCGTATGAATAATCATATTGGCCAATCTCATATTCATGCTCGCTCATCAATGCCGCTCCACTGCGATCTGGATTCACGCATATGAATTTGTCACACTCACTAAACTTGTTTGCATACTCTGTTTAATCCACTGTACATTCTAAATGCCTTTTTTTCCATTTCAATTCTGCACATTAAACTTATTTTGAGATCCATTTTTGTAATACAATTGTAATCTCTTTAGAAATAATGAACGAACAAAACAAAAGTTTCAATTCCGATGCAAAAGAAGAAGTTATAAGTTAAAGAATATACTTTCCGAACACATTTTGAACAGTTTGCAAACTTTTTCAATGCTTCAAGAAATATTTGGATAATAAGTTATTGCCTCGTGTGCATATCATTTTTTTGAAGGGATTTTAAGAAAAGCATACCATAGAGAAGTAATTTTATCGGGGGATTAATTTTCATAGGCTGGTGCGAGGAAATTGTTTATAAAAGTGCGATAGTATGAGATTGTTTCATCGCATTCATAGCGAGAGTGATGTAATCGTGGAACAAGTTTAAGCATTCCGACATTATCGTCGGAAAGTTTGGTAATAACTTAGTGTCCCTCGGTTGAATTGAGAATCTCTGGAAATTTCGTGCCTGGTTTGTCAAGCCAAAAGGGACGTGAAATCTTTAGTCAGCTGCTTTCCTTGCAAATTCAGCCCTCGGGATTTTTCGGCGGAAAAAGATTACCACAACTCGGCATCGCATGGCGGTTCAAATTGATTTCTTTCAATTTTTCCTGTCCCAGGTATAGTCGCTCATAAAATTCTACACTACAAGTTGCGGTAACAATTTAGAATGGCCAGGATTACTGTTTCCAATGATGTGAAATGATTATATATATATATCGATCAAGTCTATTAAACATCAAATGGAATGAAAAGTGAGATTTGAATATAGCTTAGCGTTCATTTTTAAAAGACTGCATACCACTTTATAGCGTGTCAGATCAGCAGTAAGAGAGCAAACAATTACACGCCATGACTCGACACACTTGTTTCAAGTGAAAATCCACCTTCTTTTTCATCGATACACGCTGTGTAGATCAACGATCGCGTAGTCAATATCAGTATAAGTAAGGCACGGTCATGTCTTTATTAATGCGAATTTTGTGTGAAGCAACAAAATTCGATTTTTGTAATTTCAAACTAGTTTTTGATCAAAATGCTTTTTTGAAAAAAATATCTCAATTTAATACATTCATTGTTTTTACAGTGTGTATTAACTCGCGTGCGATCAGGCAGAAACTAATTTACCAGTACAATCAAACGAGTTCGGAAAAGTGAAAATAAAATGTAAGCCGCAAATTTGGCTGGGCTGGAACCACATGGCCGGGCATTTCTTCGAAAGATATAATTTTCCCGGACTCACGTGTTACACTCCAAGTCTAACTGCGCGGATGGCTCCCACGCGGCTTTTTTCTCGATTTCAAGTAATTTGTATACGCAGACGTGTTTTTCTCACGTTCGCTTGTCTGATCGAATAAAAGGTGCTAACCTTCCCACATTACTGTCTCAAGCTCGTTCCTTTTTTATTCACCAATAAAAATGGAGACAGTATACGAGAGAGAGCCAACCGAGGCTCTATATGCTTTGCGCTTATTTATTTTTTATTTTGCTCCTTTTTTTCTCACTCACTTTTTGCAAACAAGCGTTGACTGAAACATTCGATACGAGGTCGGATTGCGTATTCTGACGTCTCCGTGGGCGAAGCAGCCGAAAAAAGTGATCTCGCGTCGTTGAGTATTCGGCTTTACAACGCTTAAACCTCGTGGTTTTATCTCACCGGTGAGCCCACTCGGTTGCAACCGTTTTGTTGCCTACATGTGCTCCATGCTTAATTCACTTGGATCACTTCTGCATAACTTTTCATACATCACAGTTCGGTATCTGCTCTTTCTTTCTTTTTATAACAAATTTTAAATGCATTACATTATATTACATCACACGTCTAAACAAAACGTGCGTCAAACAATTTAGCCAGGGGAGTCGTTACATCTCGTGATGAAAACGGACGGCTGTTTAAATCACTGAAATTTGATAAATCTTTTCGGGTGTAGAATTATTTTAAGTAAGTTAAGTACAAGTCAGTCACCATTAAAAACACATGTTCCGCCTTTACCTTTAAGTACAAGGGCGCGTGGCCCGAGGACGAAACCTACAATTACGAGCACCACATCGTCCTCACTCTGAAACGCCCAGGGAACTGCTTCGCAGCCAAAAAAGTCTTTTCTACGGTAGCCGCCCCTTCAGCCGACCGGAAATGATCTGCTCTTTGACGATTCTACGCTCCACTACCGTGCGCTGCTTTTCATATGCTATTCAATTACCGGAGCGCTGCTTTGCTCGAGTCTCGAAAAAAATCAAATGATTTAGTGTTTCCAGATTTGATGATCCGGAAAACACTTTCTGCCAAGATCACAGTAAGGCGATTATAATCATGGGAACGCGAATTTTCGTCGATCCTTATCTCTCAGACCAGCTTTTAAACCAGGTTGAAAAATTTGCTTCGGAAAAGTTTTATTTAACGTTTGTTTTTTTTCTTTTCGTCTGCCTGATAACATTGTAAAGTTGAAAACCACGTGCGGCGTGCACTTCGGACGCGATTTTCGCATCATCATTATGAAAACTGAGTGCAGTTCTTCGCCGCGTTCCCAAGCAGATGTTTTCGCAAGACTTTCATTAAAGTCTCGTTAACTGAACCTTCCGTATTTAAGTGTAAGCTTCCCTTTCGTACATGTGAGTGGTGTGCATGTTTTTTTCGTACGCCGTTTTACCTCTGGTGCAGCTAGCCCCGTCTGATTGCGCTCGTTTTATCGAACTTGCGTATCTTAATACCGGCCTATATCTCACCGATGTTATGCGCTCTCTCGCTCCTTTCAACAACAACAGCAACAATAATTGCCAACTTCAATACATTACTTTTATGATTTATTCCGCAGAAAAAGATGATCTCGATGTCAATCGACAGAAATATGTGCCTAATTGAATTAAAACGTTCGCGTATAATTTATCCGCTACGATTTAATTAAATCGCAAGAACGCTCTGGATATCCTCGCAAGACTACACGAGCCCAACCTCGATATAGCAAATAAATTCAATTTAACGTCGCACACTGTAAATTTTTACAGGCCGGGCAGGTGTGTACACGTCATGCACGAATTCCGACGAGACACGTGCCGTCTATCTCTGTTTTAACTTCCATCACGATTGTCCCATCGCGTTTATTTCATACGCAGTTGTACTCAAATTATGACCTATTTTTTTTGTTTTTGTTTTTTTATTTGTATTCAATTTATGAGAGAAACAGAAGTCACAAATTGTATTCGCGCCTCTCGGTTATCTATGCAGGTATTAATTCCGCCTCTTTTTTTGTAGTAACAATCGCTGTTTCATTGGACGAGCGTTAAAACGCGGTTTAGCGCAAAAGTCGCGCTGATTTATTCGTGCCGCGCCTTTTCGCTCGCGTTCATGCTCAGTTTCGCATCGTCGCGAGTTTGCTCAGCGCGGATAAAGTCGGCCATTGCTACCGCACTATGTCGTTTGCGTAATTCCTTATCTCTGCACAAGAGAGAGATTCTCGTTGTAAATACGGTTGCAACGGTTCTTAATCCGAACACACACATAATTCTCCCGTCGCATGCTAATATGCTAATATGTGACAGTCAGAGAATTTTGCTAAAATCGACGGTATACGTGCGACGTCTCTTTCAGAAAATTATCAAATCATAAAATGTAACTTTTGGTTCCCATAAAAAAATGCCGTTAATTTATGTATAAAATTAAAACTTTACATTTAAATTGAAAACAATCTAAATATTATTTTTCAATCGTTCAAAAAACCACTGCCTTTTTGGAACATTAATTAAGTGACCTTAAGTGAATAAACGGAAATGATCAACATTGGATTGGTTTATTTCTTGTCTATAAAATGATTGAGAGTATTTCTCACGGAATGTAACTGATGATAACTGGGTTGATTCGATTCAAAAGTGATTCAAGCGGATGTACAATATTTTAACGGCATTAGTCATAGTTTACTTAACATTATCCAACTGATAATAAAAAAAAAATTCCATTAAAATTCAGTAATAATAATATTATTAATCATAACAATATTGTGAATAATAAATAAATAGTTAAAAAAATAGATTTTTGTATTAATTGAAAAAAAAAAATGAATATATCTTTGTAAGTATCGTTAGAGAGAAAATAAAATACAAATGAAAACATATCCGAAAACATCAGTATCAGAGTTATCTTATGAAACAACAAAGAAAGACATGATGCGAGTGCTGGCATTCTTGGCTAAGTGGGAATGGGCGATGGTTCGTTAGGCAGAGCAGTTTTTCAGGGTTTGTCGGACCCACGTAACGGCGCGAAAGACGAAGACGGGCGCGTCGGTGCGAGAAGGAGCGTCAAGTTTTTCGAAGGCAGCTGCACAGAAGGGTGGAAGAAAGGAAGAAGTTCGGCGACTGCAAGCCGTCCCTAAAGGTCGCCGCGCCGAATCCCACACGACATATGGATGTTTCTACGTATGCTGCGACTTCGACGGATGCATATTTTCCTACCTGAAATCGTCTCCAGATTCGCTTCCCTCGTTAAACAAACAAGCTTTGCATACCGACGCGTTTATGCCGGTCTTGTTTTAGTCGCCTTTTTGGCTGCAGAGCAAAGTACACTTTTGTTTTGTCGTACGAATTTTATATCCACAGTGAAATAAAAAATGGTTTAATGGTCGCACGCAAAACTTGAATCACCTTTTTATTACGAACATTGTTGTTTTCATATTTTATGCCATCGCTCGTACAACATTCTTTCCTCCCCTTTTATTATATTTATTTTGTATTTTCTGTGTTTTCTTTTATTTTTAACCAGACATAAACAATTTTTTCGTCATTTTTGACGAGGCATAAAAGTTGGTGATAAAACATGATTTTCTTGTCCGAAAAACGAAGTGGAAAATGTGTCGAGCCATTATACACACTCGCCAGGGAGATATTTTCCGATTGGCTGGAAGTGAGTGTCGTTGTCTTTCGGATTGTTGTTGACGGGGAAAGAGAGAAAAAAAGCAACATTTCACAGGACCATAAATCAGCGCATCGCACACGTCGTCGATCGACACCTTGTGTGTTATCATTCATGGCACATGCGAGAGATGACACAATAAATAATAATCTTGGCGCGCACAGTTAATCAACGCGCGATACGCGCGCGCTCTATCTGCATGCTGATCGCGGCCGATGTTTGTTTGACAATATACATTTGCGCGCGCACGGATATACACAAAATGACTCTCACTTTTTATTGTATATAAAAAAAACTATCGCAATTACATAGGCGTCGCTGGACGCGCATGAGCCTGGTCGTTGCTTTTCGCGTATACGCAAAAAAAGACCGCCCGCGCACGTCACCATTCGACTTATTTTCCACACGCGCCGCAATTACAATAATAACAGGCTGGCAAATGTCTGTCTGTACGGTAAAGCTTGTTCGTTTTGAGAAATTGATTTAACATATTCATTAACCTATGCTAATTGTGTAGACTATAACTTACGAGGTTGTTAGTTAACCAGTTTTTGCCGATCGCTCCGATTTTAAGGAAGAGTATCTTGTGGGAAAAACGTCATTGACTTTGAACGACTCATTAAACATGAAAACTTATCGACCTTTGTGTCATTAAAACTGCTGCCTTTTTATCTAACTAACTTTTTATCAGTTTAGTGAAAACAAAATAAATAAACAAAAATAAGAATCAAATATTTCATTACCAATTTAGTTATGAATGTTTCAAATTGGCACCAATTGATAAACAAATTAATCAATCAAAATTACATTACAAATTACGTTGTAATGAAATTTAGAGCTAAAAATATCCCGAAATGAATCCCACTGTTGAGTATTAAAGAGTCTGCTGTCGAACATGCCACTTAATTTAAAATAGTGTCAAAGCGTGACCGTCACGTTGACTTACATAATAGAAAGTGAGTGTAGCGAGACACACGCTTGTGTGTACATGTGACATGCGACAATAGTCATGATTCGAGTGCCGATCCCTTCGCACTTGCCGTCCTTGTTTACTCCTTCCTTATTCTGTTCTTCTCGGTGTCGATTATTCATTTCGTTGTTTCCGTTTTCTTTGCTCGTCGAGTTTGCGTCGAGAGAACAGGAGAGGGTTCTAAATTGTTTGGGTTCCTTTTCGTCAGCCGAGGATGGAAAGCTGCTCATTACAATTAATGACATTTTGTTTGCCTTTCTATCTAACCGTAACAACTTACTTCCGCTTTTGCAGTGCATACCACTGCCTGAAGAAAATGTGGATTAAAAATATACCCACCAACAAAGAGATGAGCTATTTCAACTCTGACCTTGAACTCACATTAAAAAGACAGATGATACATCTATTTTTTTTTCGCTGAAAAATAAACATTTTATAATATATGAAATTCTGTGGGAATATCAAATGAGAATATATAAATTTAGATTTTTTTTTTCTATTACAATTTGCTTGTCTAAATTTTGTTTCATTCAGTCTTTTAAAATTACAGTTATTTCTATAATTTTAACTTGAATCCAGATGATGTGACTACAAGAGGCCCTTTTTCTCAAGACCCAGCATAGTCATAAAGGCAAAACAGCGCGATATACCTGCAGCACTAAAGAATAATGCAGTGCATCGCATACTCTATCTACAATATGGCAATTATAAACCATTCAGACTACCGGCATGCGTGTCGGTTCACATTTAAGTTGGCCGCTATTTTCGATGACGAAAGCCGACTGCCGTACTCACAATATCATTAAGATAAAAATCCGCAAACTTAATGTCATCGCATATCCGTGCGACAATTTTCTGTCTAAGCGTCGTTGTGGAAGTTGTGATTGCACCAATGGCGCTGCTGTCGAGTTGGAGCACTCGCACGCCACCTTTTAATTAGAATCTCACACGTCCGGTGGTTGTCAACATTTTATCCTTTTTTTTCTCTCGCTGTCATTATTTCATTATTTTTACTACAAAATATAAGACGACTGTTTTTGTTCTTGATGCATATTGACATTAATCGCAATGTAATCATAGTCTGATTTGTTTTCATTTTGCAATTGAATTAATTTCATTAGTTTCGACAATGAAGCCCGCCAAGATTGAACACAAAAGCAGATGTTTGTCATGAATTTCGGAAAGGCCGAGCACATATGTCATAATGTTTAATCAGAACTATATCTAAATCTTAGACATATATCCTGGTCCGGAACGGAGCATCAGAGAGCAAACGGCCCAGGTGCCTTGGAAACTGCCGATTGTCGCGCTCACTTCAACCTTCAGACGACGCTTCAGAATAACCGGAAGAACATCACTCCACACATCCGCCCAACCGTCTGTACGCGTCCCCTAATTCCGTCTAGCTCATTGGCGCGCTTGTTCTCTCGTTCGCGGTCACTCATCGCAATCAATTTGTGTGAACACGTTGAAACGTCGCACGACTTGGAACACCATCGCAATCACTTAATTTCAGTTTCAAAATCCATCACGTCTGAAGGAATAAATACATTTTTTTCCCGCCTTCATTGACTATAAGATGAATCGAAATGGTCGTCATAATCCAAACATAATCTGCTGTCGGTCGAATCAGAGAGCGAGCAATTCTGAATGGAATCGTGATTCAGGAACTTTCGAGCGGATCAGAGCAAAGTAAATTTTGCGGTGATAAGCCGCTCCTCCAGCAGTGCGGTTGAAAAAGATATACAGCGACGATGTGGCCAGTATAAGAGTAATAACGGTGTGGCATGTGACTGTTGCGTGTTTCAAATGACAGGCGCAGGATAGGAGGTGACACACGTTTGGCTCTCTCGTGGAAGTCGTTTCCCTTTGCACGAGTCTCGGTGGCATTTCAAATACAGCCCCGGCATCTCAATAAAAACGCCATAAACACAGTCCGCGAGATTTGACAACATTTCATTCCATCACGCGAAAACATCCGCTTCTTTTTGCTTGATTAACATAATCAACCGTGGTGATAAGAACGGAACGAATTAAAGTTGACACGACTTTATTAGCCTGGCGAATGGTTCGCGTAATTAGGCCGGACAAGCAGTGAAAGAAATAACGACCACTTTCAGGATTTAGGCTTTCGTGCAGTATATCTGTCAACATGTATTTTAAACGAATTTCGAGAACAATGAAAAAACAAATTTTTAAATAGAACAACTTTTCATTAGGAAAGTGATTCTCCGAAGAGTCACAAAAACATGGATCGATGAAGTACACTGTACAAATACAATCTAAAATTAAGATGATTTTTGGCGTCATAACTTAAACTAATGTCGGATGTCTACATTGATAAATTTTCTGATTTTAAGTGTATTTTGAAATGTAGAATACTTTTTGACTGTTTCCATAGAAAAACAAATTAAAAGTAAATTCCACAGAAAAAATATGGGAAAAAAATGTTTATTATTTTACAATGACATCTTTAAAATTTGAAAAAAAAAATGCTTAACAAAATAAAAACATGCAAACTGACAATTATTTATTACATTTCAGTCGTACATTGTATCCAAATTAAAAAAAAAAAAAATTTCAAAAGTGAATTGACTCAATTTCTGACGTTTGCCAAGGACGATATTTTTGATGTGTCTTATTTTGTAGTAAAAAATTAACCAATGGTGTTCGATTTAGCAAACATTGAAAGATTGCAAACATTTTGTAGAGCGATGAGCAGCAGGTGAAAGGGACGCAAACGGCATCTATTTATCGAATGGGCATTCTTCGAAGCCGCGTATCGAGCACTCAATTACACGTTTTATTATTAGCTGCCTGTGGCCAGGCCATTTCCATAGCTCATTACGCGGTTTGCGATGATAACGAACGCGAGAGAGTGACTGTCAGTCCCTATCTCGCGACTGGTGCCCGGTTAATTATGCCGCGATAACTCGCGCAAAAAGCCTCCCGGGAATTCAATTATTATTCGCAAGAAAAGACCTCGCCTCGGCTGTTTGTTTTTTGTCCGCTCTAAAAAAAAAAAAAAAAAAAAAAAAAAAAAAAAAAAATAACGCGCAACTATTTTGTCGTCGAGGAATTACCATAGACGCCGAGAGGGAACACGTATCTGGCATGCGAATTTCATATTTGGGCACGAGTATTATAGCTCGTCATATATTTTTTATCACGTGTGGGATTCGCGCTCGCTCTTGCGGGCTCATGCGACGCCCATATTCGTGATAGCAGCACACGACTAAGCTTTCATAACAATTTGCATCTAGTGCGCCGTTCGCCACTTTCCCTATTAAATATTGATGCTTCTCCGAGCCACTAGACGTGTTTCGTGAGGTCCCTTCGGAAACTGCTATCACGTCACTCGACACTTTCATCTAAAAAGGTAATCAGGTATTCAAAAAATATGTTAAACTTTTTTCTTTAATATTTTTCTTTTGTTTTAATTTAAAACAAAAAAAAAACTTTTTTCATTTTGGTATTTGAATGCACATTTTTTTTTCAGTCGAGCGTCGTCAGAGAGAGTTGTGTCATGCGTCAAATGATGATTAAAAAAGTCGACCACGGTCAAGAGTCGAATTGAACTGAACGATTGACGAAATCGCTTGATTGGTTCGCATGATGCGACTGACCTTGGACGGCCTCAATGTCAACCACCTCTCTCGGGGCTGGCAAAAAACGTTCGATTCTGTCCAAAAAATGAACGTTTTGTGTAAGTGATTTGAATAACGTCCATGGGCTGGCAGCGAGCGAGGGAAAAAAAGATTGGTGGGGAGAAGTCTTATCCTCTGAGAGAAAGAAGTCAAACACGGGAAAGCAATTAGCCGAGGCACTGGCACGAGATATAAGTCCGCTCGGTAGAGGTCTTATCAACCTGCAAACCCATAGACGCTGCCACCAATATGTATGCGTCTCGTTCGGTCCTCTACCTGTCCGGGCAGACGAGACGCGTGTTAATATCGCACGGGGCGCCTGGCAGTCGCTCTTCTATCGAAACCACGTTCTGCCAAGGATAATTTTTCCCGGCCGCGTCAATGGCTCCTTATATGTGTTCGATATTTAGATTGCGAGATTGGCCCGGCGCCGAGCCAAAAAAAATTCCCTCGTCTCCAAAAATATACACTTCTTTTTTTTTCTACGCGATGACCCCATGGTCGGAAATTTAATGCGACGATGCAGATAAATTTTGCCGCGCAAATAATAATTCGCGACGATAATAATTTTCGAGATGTAATTTTGCACAAAAGATTAACGATCTAAATGACAACTTCATTAGAAAGGAGATCGCATGCACATACTTTAATGGTGTCGCTACACTTGTCCTTATAAATCAACCGGGCAAAAAATTTATGTTCGATTTGAAACTTTTATTTCCGGACTCTGATGCGGTTTCTCTTTTAGTTTTAAATGTGAGGGGCAAGTTTTGTTTCCCCCAGCGTGGATAATCGCGCGAAAATTGTCGAATGGAGCCCCGAAGGTCAGCGTCTGGATCTCTTTTTTTTTCCACACGCAGGGAGCTGACGTGTTCGTCCCGCTGATGAATCTAATCAACATTCCTCCCTAATCACGCTCCGTCTCGCGTCTCTCTTTCTTTACACTCGCGCTCTCTCCCCACGCGTCGAATTTGTTTCACTCCCTCGATAAATTATACTCTCATAAGTGTAGGCTCAAAAAAACAACTTTGTAGCACACATTTATATGTTTGTGATGCTTAACTGTGTGATAAAATGTGACAGATTTATAGACAATGAATGGCATAATAAATTCTGTCTCTCTCTTGTTCGCTCTCTTACTATTAATTCTACAAGAACGATTTTATTATGATCGCCGAACATGTTTCCACGGATGGCTCGCTCTTGGCGGTTTAATAAAAAGCCGGTGCTAAGTGCTCGAATCGGAAAAGCAAACAACTTTGTGTAAAGAGTTGGAGCTACCGTTTTGAACAATCGGGCCTGTCGGCCATCGGGCACGAAATTGAAAGTTCTATGACCCCGTCATAAATTTAGCCACGAAGCCCGGATCCAGGTACAGATTGGTTGTTTTCGAGCAGCTCATTGTAGAAAGTTGTCTAACTAATAAAAACGTAATTCGGGGTATGTGTAATTGGTCGAGCGTTTTCATAAAAAGGGTGATCGCCGCGCGTGTAAAAAAGTTAACCACCCAATGATACCCGAACAAACGATTGGGCTCCGAATGATTTATCGCGGCTTCTTTCTTTTTTGGTCCCCCGTGTCATCGACGAGTCTATAATTTTGGAATAAAACTCGCCTTCACTCAAGCTCTCTATTTAACTCTTCGACGAATTCGTTTCTGTCATTGAGCCGCTGCTACGTCTGACGAATCATTTGTTCTGAATGATAAATTCCCCCGCGACAAGAAAATGAAATTCACTTCACTTGCGGTGTGATTATGAATGATATTTAAGACTTAATTTATATACTCGGCGATTGCGAGGGAAAAAAAAGGCCGTCCGCTATGATTTATGATAAACTGGATCGAAATGAAATCAATTTCATTAGATTGCGCCGCGTCGCCGAATGTAAATATAATAATTGTTATACGCTGACATAACTGCAAGATAATCCCGTGGAGGCCGGATCTTTCGCGACCGGGTGTATAATTTATGACTCGCGCGCGGTATTGACAAGAAATGTACGCCACTAGTTGGCTCTATTTATTAGATAGACAAAAGTGTCAACGTTTGTGCAATCAGTCAAAAATGTCCGCGTAATCGCCAGCTCGGAGAGCTGGCTAATAAATAAATGCCCCGGCGGATTATACAAATCGATTCCCTCTCTCTCATCAACCGCGCGAAGAAGATTTTACCAAGTTAGCGTACGATGTGCGCGTGTTCTTTATACGATGATCTAATGAATATTTATGTACAAGATTTTTGTGCGGAATCACAATGATTTACAGGGGAAATACACGACGAGGAATTCGTGTAATTGAATAATGTTAGCGATGCATAAACGAAAATGATTAATGGGACTGATATAAAGACTTCACGTGGAACGTGGATGTTCGCTTGTCGCAATAAACGTTTTACTACTTTCTAAAATATCAATCCTGGTGCACGAACGCGAGATGAATACAAGACAAAATTGAATGCAACATTTAATACATTTTCATCTTTCATTATACGAATATTTCATCCAAATTAAATGTTTCTGATTGCATCGTAAATGTCCATTAAGACACATCAAAAAATTATCGCAAATTAGCATGGAAGTATCTTAAAAATATTTCAAAACACTTTAATTTTTTGCATTGTTCAATTTTAAGACGTCTAAAAATCTTCATTTAGGACACACTCATGTCCTTATTTGGACATGAGTTGGTTGGAAATGACTTACAAGTATCTCAGTCTAAGTCATTTCTTAGAAATTTGTTCAAACATTTTCGACATCTAATAAAAATCTTGAATTGGGACACTTACGTCTTCATTATAGAAGTCAGTTACATAAGATTTAAAAACGCATACCAAAAATGTCTTAATTTCAAACAGTTGTATTTACAGTGTGACCATGCGATTATACTTTCGCCTTTGTTGAATGTTAAGATGTTAAATAAAGATTGGATAACGGATAACAACAATCGAAGACATTGTTTCTTATTGTAGAAGAACTGATAGACGGAGGGGGCGATTGAGAGGGGGAGAGAGAGAGAGAGAGAGATAGTGCATAAGAGGGTACAGGCGCGCGGCACACGCCTGCTGTCGACGGCTAAGGAAGACAATAAATTATAAAGCTCGCTCGATCGCCACTAACGCATATATCGCCTACGTTAGTGGCGGCCGGTGTCCTCGTCTTGAATCGGCATTTTCTGCCCGAGACTCGCTCGATACGCTGACACTTGCAGTTATTGTATGTCGCGAGGCGTATTAATTGGCCGCTTTAACATAACGCCACATAATTATACAATTAGCGAACGGACATTAGCACCACCGACTACTTCATAGAATTTGATTTATCGTCTTTGGCGCATTGCGTGCTGAATAATCAAAAGATTTATGTCTCCATTAGTTAATTCCCTGCGTTCAATTATATCTCACCTTTTTTTCTACTCTAGTTCATCACTTTTTCATTTGCTTCTTCCCTCGCAGATGCATGTTCTGGGAAAAAAGTTATTTTGTTTCTTCCCAAATTAATTCCGGAAAATTTGTCCTACATTTGGTGGTTTACTCTCTGCTGAGATCAAAATTGATACGGGAGTTTAGTTTTATTATCGTTCGGAGACGAATGGGATGCGGGCATTGATTTATTTAAGAGGCCTGCCAGACATCCGGCTCGACAGTTTGCTGTACTGGCGAAAGGAATCAGAGAAATGCTCCCATGGAAAATGTATCTTTCTATTCTAAACGGTATAATTAACAAAAATTCTAATTTTTCAATACTTAAATTGCAAATGCAAAAATTGAATAACCAGCTGGGTGAATTCTTTTGTAGGCAATTTATGCCCACCTATGTATATTCGCACTTGATTCGCAGTTAAGTTACGCGCGCGACGACAAATTCAACAAGACAACTCTGGCAAGGGTCTCATCATGACAATGCGTGGGAATAGCTGTCATTCATCGTTGTCTGTTTATACGTGACAGTCACTCCTTTTAGCCCGGCGATTCAAAGGTTACACTCGCATCTTCGTTATTGTGCCTGTAAAATGATCCCAGAGGAATTTAATCATACTATGTGAAATGATCCTGATCCGTTGAAACCAACATGACCCATTGACCCATTTTAAACTTTCACTTTTCCTCCCAAAACGTAGATCTTAAAAATGTCAATATTAAATGAGAATTTTTTGCATTTTATAGAGGCCGCCATCTTCGTCACTCTCCTACCCAGGGCCGGGAGGCAACGATGATGCCCGCAGTCCTGGAAGTGGAGGAACCCCTGGACCCCTCAGTCAACAAGCACCATCTAGTTTGGACTCTTCAGATCCAGGTAATGTTTCTGCAATGAAAGTGCATAATTTTTTAGCTCAATTTTGTCATAAATTATAATTCTGAAACTCGGTCAACGGCATGTAACCTAAAATTCGACATCAATTTTGTCCGAACAATTTGAGTTTTATTTACAAAGAATCTTACTGATAGAGGAAATTTAAAAATAACCAAAGCGATTACATGATTAATTAGTTAATAGCATGTAAAACCTGACTCATTCGCGTTTCTAACGTTAAATATATTCAAAACTATTTTGAATCGTTGGAGTGTTCATTCGCCGCTTGCGTAATTGCAATTTCGTTATCGAAGTTAAATTGTAGAAAAATATAATGTTCGCAAAAGATTGTCGGTATGCCATTCGTTAATTTTTTTGCGCCGTAAAAGCGACGTTGAATTTCCAGAATGATACGCAGGCACGCCAATGCACACGCTCGGGTTCAGTCAGTCACCGGAGGGAATACAAGTTCACGACACCATCCCATAAAGATTCATTAAGGTCCGCCGTCTATATTCGCTGTCGTGCCAACATTATAAAAGCCTTGGAGTTAGCGCGTTCGCCAGCACGACGGACAAAACGTCTGATCAATAATCATCACAACTCGCTGCATTGCTTTGCATGCACAACAAAAAGTACAACAAAAAGGCGATGTAGAATTTATTTATGCGTCCTGAAAATGATTATTCGAGAGGTTTCTTTTTTTTTCTTCCTTGTTTTTTTTTTCTTTTTGCAAAAAATAAAATTTATCGCCGGGTGTCTCAAATTTGGAGTCCAAAATGATTCATAAATTTCGAATACTTTTGATCAATTACACAATATTCAGGAAAGAGAAAAAACGCGAATGTGAAGAGAAGCAAATTTTGAAATGTGAAATCAAGGGCTTATTTTAATGAGTCGAGGCCAATGCCCAGTGAGATAAATCCATCAATTTCTGACAAGTATGAAGTTGAGTGGAGTCCAAAGATCAAAACCGATTCTTGGAAAGCGTTGATTGTAGCTCGCGGGGTCAAGGGGAGGAGGCGCTTGAATCGAACAAGATAGTAAGAAGCGGTTTCACTGTTTTATGCAACTTGTTTATTATATCGGATAAATTTTTCGCAGCATCAGAGTTTCCCTTCACAACGAGACCTTTGTGTTCGTATATATACCTTGTTGCATTTGACATTTCCATTTCTATTATTTTAATCAGAGATGAATCATTCGTTTCATACATATATGTATATCCAAGTTATGTTTCAAGTGCTTTATACAACGGGCAAAAATAAATATGTTTAACGATACAGATAACCAAATGCAAAAGGAAATTAATGATTCGTTTTGAATAATATACCGCGACTTTTCTGTGCAGCAATTCGATGCATAATTGATGTATACTTAATGACAAACGTCTTTTTAACATTCTCACACGACGCTATACTTGAAAAATAAAAAAAAAAACAGTGCCATTCCTAGACACTAGACACAATTTCGTAAATTGTGTTTCTTTTTTTTCTCTATCATATCGTGCGATAAATGAACATTTTTATTTTTTCTTAAAAAATGGCCTTGAAAGGAGTTTTTTTATCTGCAATTGAATATCATTGAAAGTGAACGTAATAAATAAAGTTCGATCGTCCGGCCGTGCGATTATGTTAACTGTTTTTGGATATTGCCTCATCACGAGATACGATCAGGTGTTCAGAGTGATCTGAATCACGACAAATAAAACTATAATTTAAACATCTAACATTTATAAAAATCGAGCTCAGAACATCTTGGCTGTTTTTTTTTTTTTTTCATGGATTGTGTGGAAAGGTGACAGTTAATTGCCATATTAATGAATAATAATCTTGTATAATTGTCGAGCATGTTAAAAAGAAGAAAAAATGATATTAATATTTCTTCTCAATCCAATGTTTATTCTTATCTTTTTAATATTTTTTGCAGCTATTAAAATTCTAATTTGAACTGTCCCACAATCAATAAACTGCGTATAAACCGTAGTGAGGCGATCGCAGAGGCCGTTTTTTTTATCTCGTGCTACAATTTGAATGACGCCGCGCGTTTGCGGCGTCATATTTTATTCTTTCATCCGAATATCTGACGTGGGTTCATTGACTCATTTGATTTCCCGCTCGTTATCGTCAACACGAGTCAAGCTCATCACCTCGATCGTCCGTCGAGCCACATTTGCGATGTAAAACGTGTAGCAATACTTGCAAACGTTAATACCTATTGAGTTAATTGATTTGCGCATATACGAGCAATTGATTAAGTAAGAACAGGATCCACTTGAGAAAACGTATCTTTGACAGATGCGTGTTCTCTCTTCACTTTTGAGATAACACTGTGCTATTTCCATATTTAACACTCAATTCCGTGCACCATAAATCTTGACGACATTGTAGGAATAATTTCACCGTCTGAAAACAAAAAAATAACAAATTGTAGAGGATGTTTGATTAAAAATTGAAACCCAACGAAAAATAGGATGAAAAACGAAAGTTTATCTTTGTGATGGGAAAATTTGTAAGTTTGTTATCACGGTGTTACATCAAAATATGGATTGTAAATCAGAGCGCGCACCATTTTAAGCGCGCGGCGTAACTGCAGCGCGGGCGATTTAAAAATAGTCAGGGAAATATATATAACGTGGCGCGTACGTACCATCACTGGGGAAAAATCAATTAAGCCGCTTATGTGAAATATCGTTGCAATTACGCGCGATTGCCAAATCTAGCCCGGATATCGATGGCAGCATTATCGACGGCCCCTTGGTTCCCGCTGCAACTGCAATTTAATTGTAATCCTCTTGCGTGTATCGATCAGCGGTATATGCTCTCGTATATAAAAAAAAATAATAATAAAAAAAAAAAATCCCGGCTGAATTTTGAATTTTCGTCCTATGAAAATGCGACGCCCATAAAAGATGGGCTCTGACAGATATTTGCGCGTCTGCTGTAAATATTTGATTGGCGATTCACATTCATCGTTTCGCTCTCGACAATTTTCATTTGCACCGCGTACCATTTGATTTATTACATATTTGTATTGTAATTATTGTTTCCCGCGATATATATTTATTTTTACGTTGTCATTTACAGGACGTGTTTTCAATTTCAGATTTTTGATTATAAAAATAAAAATGCCATGCTTGCTAATATCAATCATATGAATTTCTTTCATAATTGTAAAATTTAGCCGGACGTTCACTCGCGAATAACTCTATCGCGGGAATGAAATAAAAAAAAAAAAAAAAAAAGATGACTCGGGATGATACGATACGAATTGCAATGAAACGCAAAACGATTAAAAAGTTTCGCGCGCATGTGTTCGAACAATTTTTTTTCGTGTCAAAGCATTCGTGTAGTCAATGATATCACGGCTCTCGAATGCTCGGTTGACCTATGACCGTCTGTCATTGCGAGCAATACAACGGCATGCAGAGGCCCGCAAGAACATGACGGAGAGAGTGTTATAATGAATGATGTAGCCGCAGGCCTGGTAGCAAAAAAAATATCGAGAATATCAGTGAACAGAAACAAAGAACCTAAAATGATGATACGAACGAGGAGATACCGCAGCGAACGTGCAGATAATGAACTTATTGTAACAGGGAGAAGACGATGAACCGTACAATAATTGGAAAGTGTTATGTCACCGCGGTTATCAATACAGAGATTTATTAAAATTCAACATTGAAATGTTGCGCTGATAATGGCGGACTTTGTTGTTCCGCCGATGAAAATATAAGAAAGCGTGAAGGTAGAGATCTTCACGAAGCACGACAGCGTGAATTAGAAAAAGACCGATTTAAAGATAGATAAGTTTTATTTTACGAGTAGAGTTCAAGATTCCGTTGTAAGATTTTAAGTGACTTAATCGTGTTACCGATAAACTGCTAACTGTCACATCGCATATTCTCGCAAGACTGACACTTGATATGATTAAGAAGAAAACTTAAATTGCATATAAACGATTAGCAAAATTTCGTTTACTTATCGCTCGCGAACAACGATTTGTACAAATAAAAATCAGCGAATCTAAAAGATACAAATATGTCGGAGCTTGTGCGTTTTTGTTGCTAATTACATTTGACGTGGGTTAAAAATATCGAGTTTCTTCTATTTCGGCGAGATGTAGTTCACAAAAATAGCCGACACCCGGTGATGAATATTTGTATGTAAAACTCAATTGAATCATAATTGTCTACTGATACATAGAAAAAGTGGCTTTTGTCAATAAAACGCCTATGAAAAACATATCGACACGAATATCAAGTCTTCTCCTACTAATTTTAATTTCCTTTCGGAAATTGTTGTTGAAAAGTATCATCATCTCATTACAAGCAAAATGATCTAGTTATGTACAGCAAATTGGAAACCAAGTATTAATAACATTTGATTGGGTGGCAATAACGATGCAACCGAAACGCGACTCTGTTTTGCACTCTTATTTCTGACGATTTTTCCGCGTTATCGCGTGACCAGGGCTTGCTTTGAGACAGATAAATAATGGAACGATCGTTTTGCTCGGTTTCGGACGAATTTTTTCGTCTGCCAACTTGCGCCAAAAGTCTCTTCCTGAGGAGCTTCGCAGACGAGAATTCCAATCGCGTGATCAGGTGTACTGCTAACCGAGGGAAATTTACTGCATGCAATGAACCAGGTCTAACCTCACAGATATATCTGTGTTCGACATACAATCGTTCGGCTCGCTCTTCCTTTCCTCTTCTTTTCCACACATTTGTCTTCGGCGGAAGATATTCTTGCATGTGTTGCGCATCAATTTGTATTAATTCTCTGTCGAGGTTTTTACATCTAAAGCAACACTTCAAGATCGATTCCATCAAGTGTTGGACGAATGAAATTAACGAGGCCTACTTACGTCGCGTTACGCAATAGCAAATCGCAAATCACGACCCTCATCTCTCTCTCTCTCTCTCTCTCTCTCTTTCGCTTTCAAACATTGTTCGTCTAATCTGAAAAGGCCGCCATTCAAAATCAAACGATTTGCATGCATTTGATAAACTCATATTTCATTCTGAACGAGAACAAAATTGTTCTTTTTTCAAAAATTTTTATTTCCAAATTGCGTGCCGAGAAAGCAAATATCCAAAACAATTGATAATAAGCACACACAAAGTCTTGAGCGCTTCCTCTTTTACGTTAAATTTAACTTGAAAATTACTGCTAACAGAATCTGATTTAAATTGAAACAAAGTATAGCATATGTCATCGAGCTGAGAGCCCCTGGCCCGACAGCTGCCTCGGACAAGAAAGAAAATTTGAACTCTGCTTAAATTTCGTTCGCGTGTGGATCTGAATATATGATATTTTTCTTTCTTTCGTCTGCCATATGCATAAATAGGCGCGCCGGCGCATGCACCCTCGATTGCCACTAGAAGTTGCACGCGGAGGGATGAGAAGCGAAACGTTTTCCGGGACGTAGCGCTTTACGTGTCATCGACGTTTAAAAAACAATGGGTGAAAGGCGTGGTGAATAAGGGCGCCTTTCTTTGTGCAATCTTAAGCCCGGCTTAAACTAACCTGACAACATTCCCTGGCACAACCCCTTTCATTCGATGCCAAAAAATGTTAAAACGCTCGATTAAGACGCCGAAAATTCACTATCCATCTTCAATTTTCCTCCTTGCATTCCTTGGGGTATTACAGGCCCCCTGACAACAGAGGGCTCCATCTGCGTTTTCACCCCTCCCTCCCACTCTCTATTTCTCTCTCTCTATATATATATATGTTTCTCTCTTGCACTGACATCTTCCCTCTTTGTCAAATCATCCGCGCGACGCGGAGACTCAAATCCCGACGCGCCGACGGGTACAGAGCAAACCCATTACGGATTCATCCTGCGCCATTAGCTAATTCTTCTCAGCCACTGAGTCGTCTTCCTCTCTACGGAATCCACTCCCCTTCGTACGCCATCAAACTTCGAACTAGAACACCAGCTTAGATATTGCTTGAATTCTCACATGAGCTTAAGATGTGTGTTCTTAGAAAAGAACCGACTGAGGACAAATAATTGCTTACCAGGAAATCCATCGATGAAGTTGAGGAAATGGCTTACTGGAAAATTTTTTTTTTTATATGGTTTGAGTGAGATGATTGGTTCTTCAATGATGACCGTGGATCATTCTACTTTTTTTCGTTTTTTCGTTACTCCAGATGAAAAAATTGGCATAGAGGTGTATGAAGGTGGAAAGCCAAAGCGGTGCCAAGTGAAATTGGTATGAGCGTAAAAGAGCCAACCAGGGCGATGTGATGGGCGGAAAGTGCAGTCACCCGGAATAAACTAGGAAGAGACGTAAAGTTGTTGGTTAAAGTTGAACTCCGGTTTACACCTAGGGGGATGAGAATGAGTTTGCCTTGCGGAGATGATAAACTTTGCTATGACAAAAGTTCGAACGACGGATAAAAAACTGGAAAAAAAAACAAAGTAAAGTTATAGAAAAACAGTAACATTAAAAATTTGGACAATAAAAATTGACTTATGCATAAAATTTGTTAAACTTGATAGAGAAATAGGATTGAATGATTATGTGGCTAATTTGAAAAAGACCAGTTAAGTTTAGAAAATGAATAAAAACTTGTTTTGTTATTGCAATTTGGCATTATGATGAAGTTAAGTGAATTGCAAAAAATTGGAGAAGTTGGAAAGTGAGGAAAAGAGCGATTTTTTTCGCCAACCTTGATGAACGGACTTCATTCTTGGTTTACAAGCATGTGGTCTACAAAGAGGTTGCCACGTTGTTAAAATAACCACAGCTAACCTCGACGCGCGTGTCTGCTGCGTGCATGCGGTCTGTGTGTGTCCCACGTGTGTTAACTTCACTTATATTCTGCGCATATACCGCAGCGTGCTGCGGTTTCGTGAAAGTGCCAATGAAATATGTATCAAAAGCAAAACCGTGCTTTACAAATCCGTACGAAAAATCCGGTGTTGCAACTCAGGTATCATACAAAATCACAAAATAATTCGTAAAAACCACTTTTACTCGTAAATTAAATTTTGATATTCATTTATGTTTATAAACTTGTTCTGAGTTTGACAGTTTTGTTTACTAGACTATTTAAACCAGAAGGAATAATAAAAATAAAATAAAACTGAGAATGAATATCGAGCTCACATCTGGATGACTTAATTACAATTAAATGTAACAAACTTGGGTATCAACAAAACATAAAATGCACAATTTGAACAATCTTAAACATATATAATGATAGCATAAAAGCATTTGATGTCGGCTGAAATGCGAGATACTCCGAATCGTAGCCAATCGAATATCAAAACATCGCGGTACTTCAATTTCTATGTAAATACGCGGCGCGCATTAATGAATATTGATAAGAGTAACTGTGTGCAATTAAAGACGGTGAATTGAATCAATTCCAATTTGGTGTCTCCGCTTTATTCACGATTAAAGCGGACTCGCAAGAGCTCGAAACCGCCTTTTTGAGGTTCTCGCACCACGAGGTTGGTAACTGTGCTGTCGCAGAGGGCGAATACATTAGTGATGCTAGACCGCGGCATCAGCGGACAAGCGTGCGGGAGGGGCAGCAATTACCTCGTAAACTCGAGTCTTCGATTTGGTTCGATCGAGAGAAAAAAAAATGAGGGTACGAACGAGGGTGATGGATTTAATTTATTTTGATGCCACCCGAAAGGGAGACTGCAGTAGATAAAAGGGAAACTTCCCTCGATTATATTTATCGCTCTTTACCTGCTTCTTATAAACTTGACTGTCGACGATTTTTAATTCTGTCCCTTTTATTTTCACAATATTTCCTTCCAATTTGTTCATCCAGTTTTAATTTCGTTCTAGAACTCTCGTCTTTTGTTTTCAAACTTCAATCAATACTTGTCTTTTTTTTATCGCACCCCTGACGAACAATAAAGTTAGTGACATTCAAAACGATAGTTTTAAATTGATTCAAAAATTCAAAGAGAAAGTAACTCTTGACAAACACACCAGAGTCACACAATTCGTTATATGTGGAACCTGGCATTCTATGGCAGGACCAGAATTTCAATACAAAAGGGACCACGCTGTACAGATACGTGGAGAGGAGTGTTGCACGCATCAGCGCGCCCTTTAGAGCGATCTATCCTTTTTTTTTTTTCATCCACCCCGAATTTCAATGAATGAGCTGGTCGAGGAATCTCGAAAGTGAGGGACAGGGCCCTACAGCGTCAGAGACGACTGCACGGCGCATTGTGTCACTTCTTCATTCATTTCTGATTTTGCGGTCGGCTTGCGTATTGCGTAGCAAATGCACAAAAATGCTACCCCCTTTTTCGTGCGCCTCTATTGTTCCTGCCAATGGCGACATGAAAAACCAGTGCTTTTTATGTCCACGTTTTTTTTCTTTTATTTCTCGCATCCCGGAAATTCCGTGAGAACGCTTCTGTCGAACATAAGCTGAAAATAAATCAAAATCGAGCGGCGCAGCTTTGTTTGTTTGTTTACACGCAGGTCTTTTATCGAGAAGCGCTGGGTGGACTTTGCGACACATCATTCTGGACGAAAAAAATGGACGGAGCAAGTGAGAGGCGTGGCGATTGATTAACGAGAAGTTGTAAATTGAAATTACCTTTTGGGTTATCAAAAAAACAAGTAAAAGTAGGGTTAATTGTATGAGACGTAAATAATAATCAAAGATCATCGGCTCACTGGGAGCGGGACTGATAAAAGGTGAAGTGGCAAGACTGCTCGCGAATCGCAAAATAGCTAATTAACGACGGGTTGCGCAATGCCGATGTACGGTACACGTGTGTATCTCAATTAAAAACGTTTATGTAATTCGATCGTCATCAGTCGACTTTGGGCATCGGCGGCACTCTTGACATTCCGTGCATACATTTGCCATTGATTTTGAACGAAAACATTGTTCTCATTGCTGAAATTGACCCGAACGTTTATTATTAAAACTTTACCCGAGAGTGACTCTTGCGAAGCAGACCCGAATACAGATCGCAAAAATCAATCAACCAATATCTGCCAGTTTATGCCTCTTTGTCACCTTAATTAGGTAGACTCGTTTTCTGCATAATTTTTACATTATAAATACTTCTTCTCTTTTATTCGCTGAGATATTTATCTGCCCAATGGACGAGTCAAGTTCTTGTTAACGCTGAGATAATGTGGATGCTAATTACCGTTAACGAAATTATACCTTTTCCACGCGCAGCCGGTTTCAGAATTATAATAAAAAAAAGGTTCACATCTCCAACAATGCATACTAAGATGACAAAATTTTAATTCAAAAATGTTCTTTTTCTGTTTCAGGTAAGACCTAGTTGTCCAGCTGATGCGACAAGTAAGAAACCAATTTCACCTGACTCTTTACAGTCGACCAGCGTCATCTAATTGTTGAGAATTATGATCCCCGCGTTATCCGCAAAGATATCGGAATTCCAAACCTGGACCGCCTCGCATGGGCACTTAAGCATCATTATTGCGATAAAATCACCGCAGGCGCATTATGCAATGATTTCAAGAACTGTTTGTTGTCGCGAGCAGCGGACCGTCCCTTAAGTGGATTTCAGACTCAGAGAGTTGAAAAAACAAACTGAATCTCGTTCGAATTAAAGGGGAGCTCGTTTACCATGAGGGGACAAGAATTTATACCGGATCACAGCCTTGTGATTAGTCTATTGAGTCTTTTGAGAGCTGTCGCACACAGTTCCATATTCTCCGCCCTGGGAGAACGAGCAAGTGTCAATATGCTAAAAGAGCATTGACGCAAGATTGCACCAATCAAACGCTCTTATACTGGTCTTTTTCAAGTGCTTCCGCTTACACATCATCTTTCCTCCTTCATTTCCATCTAATTAAACGACCTGATGAAAAGAATGTTCCTGGAAACAAAAATAAAACAAGATATTACACATTTCACAAAATCTCTTCATAAAAATTCTTCTCAACTGTTGGGCAATACTTTCTCAGTGTGTACGACTGTAGAATCTACAAATTTTAGCAGCTGTTATTATTGCTCTCGCTTGCTCGGTGCCCCCCGTTATATGATAAGAATAAGAGAGCGCTCGATGAGACAATGAAGGTGTCGTTGCAGGAAATTATACAGCAGTTAGAACGAGCCTCGCTTCTCCGAGCAATTGTCTTTTAGACTCTCATTGTCTTTGCTTCTATGCGCGCCCTCTTACTCTGTCTCATTCACTCTTACATTCATTCGTACTTCGTCGGTCTTCTCTTAGACCTAACTGATCGTTGATGTTTGACACCACCTTGACACAATGAAAGATCTAATCGTTTCTAAAGTACTTAATATCTTAAGGTTCAACTCGTCCATGTAATAGTAAGATGCTGTCGTGAGCTTTGCCTTTCAGAAGTTTAACAAGGCTGATGAGAAGAGGCGCAGAATGAAGACAGCTAGGGGTTAGATATATTCTTGTAACTGTATCCGCAGTGATGAGGTGTTCTGGTGACAGATACCAAATGTTTTCGCTGACGCAGATCCAACTTTTCTTATTACTGAAAACAATTCATACCCTTGCCGTTCCACTTTCATCTAAACAAATTTTCCACATGATGATATACCATGGATGAAAAAATACCATAGATGTACTGTCAAAGATAATGATAAAACGAAAGTAATTACCAAGTTACCCTTGCGAGAAATTTAAAAAACCACGCCATCATTTTTCATGCGATTTTATTAGAGCAAACTTACGATAACGTCTTCGTTTTTTTTTTTTTTTTTTTTTTTTTTTTTTTTTTTTTTTTTTTTTTTTTTTTTTTTTTTTTTTTTTTTTTTTTTTTTTTTTTTTTTTTTTTTTATAATGAATAATAATCACACATAATGTTTGAAGGAAGGCTGCCACGACGGGTGGCGCTCTCTGTATTATGTGTCAAATACCGAGGCGGGCTGGCTTTGTAATTTCTTCCTGCTCGGAAGCTCCTCGCTTTTTTTAATATCCCCGGACTAAGGTGAAGATATGAAATTGAAGCTTGAATATTCTATGACGCGACAAACCAGACGTAGCAAGTGCGGCAAGAGCCCTCGCATATTTTTTTTTGATACTGTTATAAAGCATCGTTATATTGTCATCCCATGGTAATTTCCCGTTAAATTGTCATCTTCACTTTATTAACTGTCAGCTTGTAAATTGTGGTGGGAAGGCGGTTGAAACTTTTTCAAAATAGCAAGAAAATAAAAATCTAATTTTAAGAAACGTGATCTCGTGAAAACTCAAAATAAGTGCTATAATTAATTCACGCGTAGTAGATTTTTGAGGTCAAAAAAGCGTTTCGAAATTCATTGAGTTTGTTTACACGAAGAGCTCAGGGGTAATTTCTTTATTTGTTCTCTCGAGGGGCTGTGCAGACGACATCTCCCAGCTTCTCGGAGGATCATTTATTTTTATCAAAGACCAGGGCCCTCTCGAAGGAGTCGCGGTCTACTCGCAGACTTCTCCTTCGGGAGAAGAAACGACGAGGGTAGGCACCGCGAAACAAAGTCGCTGTGCCGCGCGAATGATTGCATTACGTTCCACCTGCTACTGCGCGACGTGCATTTATTATTTAAAGCCAATAGATTTAAAAGAGCTGCGGGTGTAAAACAGCTCGTGACTTATTTTGCACCCTCACAGAAGAACCAAAAAAAGTAAAATACATTTAACCTTGTTGAACCAATATAAGAGAGGTTATTGAAAAGCACACTGTACAGTTGACAAGTGCATGTTTTTTCGGTGATAACGACTCTACGAGTCTTAATTGTGAATATTCAAGCCAGCTGTGTTGTGTCCTGCGATGTCACGATGATAACGTGTCAAGGGACCCACCCCGATTTAGCCTCGCGTGAGCACCTGTTTGATGTTAGAAGCTTGCATGTGCTGCGCCACCACGCGCCTTCGTGTCTTGATGCTTTCCTCGTTCATTTGTCACCAGTCAGGAGCATCAACCGACCTTCAACCCCAGAATCCAAGAAATTTTACATTATTTTATTAGTAAGACTGGAAATGAAAAGACGAAAACAAAAAAAAAACAAAAAGCTTCAAAAAGAGGTTAAACGGGACGAAGAGGTCTGATGGCAAAAGAAAGTGGAAGTCTATTAAGGAATACCCTGCAGGGCTCCGCGGGTGGAATAAGATCGCGCGAGAAAAACGGAGAGCCTATCTGGAAAAGTGTCACCGATGATGAATCGTTGGCATGAACAAAAAGAATGCTAAGCGGAGTCTGTAACCTGTTCCTCCCCGAGTTTTGTTCTCTGCCAGAATGTTTCCACCGATGGCGTTGGGTCGGCCCCGATATTATCTTAATTAAAAGTTGCCAATTCATTTTGCCGAGCGTTTTCCATTCCAAGTGCTTTAAGCTTGCGGGAACCCAAGGTGGAGAAAAGGGAACGCGAAAGTGAGCTTATTCTTTTGTTTTATGTCACGAGTTTTGGCGGGGGAAATAAAAGAGAGATTGGAAGATACGAGAGCAAGAGAAAGAACGTGGAAATGTCGCCGGAGATAATAAGAAGTTAGTACGCGAAGAAATAAAGGGAAGCCCTGGTACATTGAGAAAACTGTTTTGTTGATTTAACGATACCGCTATTCTTTTGCATTTGAATAAGTTAAGCGAGCAGAAATATATAGGAGAGACAACTTTTTTCATTACCAACTTTATATCGCATCTTTGTGGAGATAAACATTCGGTTAATTAATATATCGATCTCGGAATAATTGCCCCTTCTCGTTCAGTGTGCAGACATTTGTCGGTTTATGTTCTCGTTTAACGGCATCTACGTTATTCAGAGGTATATTATGCCATATAAAAGTCACGAATATGACAATCTCTCGTGTACCGGTCACGTGTGCAATGTATTAATTTCATTCATATCATTTTCAACTGGTATGCAAGAAAGTTTCATTCAATTTTCATTCATAAAGTCCAACTTTCTTGGGATTCAAGAAAATGATAAGCCGGAAAAGAGGAGCAACCCCAAAGATATATGGAATTTCGTAATTTGTACGTGTATCATAAAATTGATTCTCGTCACTCGCGATTGAAAAGAATTCATCAACAGGTTCATTAGCGTATGGCAAAAAAATGAAGCCCGAGCTCTGAAACTGGAGCACATGTAGACCAACCGCGGCAGGCCTGTACTAAAGCTGGCGCTCATAAAAACTAATTCCTGTATAATTTTCAATCGTTCTTGGATTTGACGACCTCGTCACGGATCATGCGCCTTCTTTTTCCTCCGAGAGGTCCCGCGTCTCAGATCTTCATCGTTATCCTTCTTTTACTGTTGGGGGAATAGCAATAAGGGCAAAATGACGAGTTTGTAATGATCGGTAAAAAAGGTGATCCTCATCCAATAGAATTTAACGTTTCGTATAAAGAGTGCGAATAAGCCGCAAGCAAAAATCAAATAAGTGAATAATATTGACACTGAGCAACTCGCAAAAGCTGCAACATTATTGAATTTGCCCTTTAACCTTGTTTCATTTAATTTAATTCATTCATTCATCTTTTTATTTTAAAATTTGTTACAAATTACAAAGTCACAGTTTATTCTTTTATGAAAAATATTGATACAAAGTAGAAAATCGTTTATACATTTTTTTTAAAGCTTTGTCAGTGTTTTTTTTTTCTGCAATGCATAAATATCAGACTGAATTTCTTTTTACATTAGCGATATCAGGAGATTGAAGAATAGTTATGTGAATTCAAATTCTTATAATCGAGTTTGGTAGCAATACATTTTCGGTATAATTATCGCGTCCGAATGAGTAATGTCTTTTTTTATCAGGATGTCCCCGACCCTTTCAGTGTGCCATTACGCCTCGGCGTTAATGTAACGCATCTTGCGTCTGCTATCGATCTCCCATACCACTACCATAGAACCTATATCTTTGTCCCCGCACGTGTAATTTAACGCGCTTCACCCCAGGCATACCTACTCGTACTTGTAAACCCACGCGTCGCTATAGGCTAATGAAATCAATGGATGCGTGTCAAAGTTAAATGTGATCAAACCACCCTTCTCGTAGTCTGATTTCCTTAGGACTCTCTGC
This sequence comes from Trissolcus brochymenae, assembly GCA_030523145.1. Classification (NCBI taxonomy): domain Eukaryota; kingdom Metazoa; phylum Arthropoda; class Insecta; order Hymenoptera; family Scelionidae; genus Trissolcus; species Trissolcus brochymenae. The sequence continues at coordinate 107,830 of JAQQRF010000496.1, forward strand.
TCGGGGACGCATTTTTACCCCTTTATGTATCGGCAACAGGAACACCTACACGGAAGTTAACAGCCTCATTTCAATCTCCGCACCAGTTTTTGAATTATGCGATACAAATATGATCATAAACAAGTTTTATTCATATGAGAAATCATATAAAATTCATAATCATAAGAGTCTTAGTGACAAAAAAATTCAAATTCCAAAAGTTTTTGGTCGAGTATCGAATAACGAAAAAAAAAATGAAACATTTGAACGAACTATAAATTAAGTCAATTTATGACAAATTATGAAAGTTGATTGATAACTTCATGACAATCTAGAAAAACCGGTTAACATAGCATGTGCATTTGTTGACTAAATAATTAATTTAAAAAAAAGTTTTAAATTTAAATGTTACTTCTGCTATCTTAATATTCATAATAACTTTGATATAAAAGTATATATAATTTGACATTGCAGGTGTGAAAATTACAAAACCAAAATTACCATAATTATTTTTGTTTGACATTATTTTACAGTCATTGAAATTGAAAATCTCAGTTGTTTGAACTGATAAATGTCAGTTCAAATATAACTGCAGAATATTTTTGCAGAATGTTTTTCCTCAGTAAATTGAATCAAAAATATAAATTTTTAGAAAGGACAAAATAAAACAGGCGCAAATTTTAGTCACAATTATTATTTTAAGAATATGTTTTTGCCTGCGTTTTGTTTATATAAAATAATTACTGAATTTGTTTTCGATTGATAAGACGAGCTTGGATCTATTGTTTCAACGTTGAGTTCAAAACAATATGGCTTATTTTTGATCGTTTAACTGACTGAAAGATGCATTGGTCAATAAAACAAACGTCTAAGAAAAGATAAAAAAGAGAGCTATAGGAGAGATCGCCGAGCTCGGGCAACGATCTTGATTGCGATCGCGCAATGGAGACAAACCGAGAGTTTCATCGCAGACGTTATAACATCGCGAGTCATACATCAGGATCTGCGGCTAATCTGATTCCCCTAACAATGTGCACGCGTCGGAATCTTCTTACATGCCATGACTGGGCCACCCTCTCTCGATGTGTTTCCGCGTCAGAAGCGCGCGCGTTTTTCTTTGCTCTCGCTCCTGGGTGGATCTATAGATTTCGGATTTGGAGCTCGACGTCTAGCCAATCCGTGCGCGAGCCGACGTAATCTCTTGCTAATAACTGCGATTTATCGTCCTCTTCGTCCGTTCGACGTGTTCTTTCTCTTTATTGTCCTCTTACGTTTGACTCGATCGAGTTTTCCGATTAGACCTCCCGAGGTCTTTTCCTGCGTTCCATTCCTGGCCATGCGATTGCACGCCATAAATCCCACATTTGACACTGTTTTTTTTGCTGTCTTTTTTTTTCTGTCTCGATTAGTTCCGAGAAATCTTCGTACAATCTATGGATAATATCCTGCGAGGCAGTTTCCAACCCGAGTACATATTTCTGATTAGATAATTACGTCCGGCCTTTGGGTTGGAAGCCGCCGTCGTTGATACGAGTGTTGTTTCGCATTCAGCGCGGATGAAAGAGTACCTTTCATTCGACAATTAACCTGCTGCTCGCGATATCAGCCTGCAAATATTGAAGCAGCCTCGTGCGCTCGCCTCGTGAGAGGCTACCCGGGTCGTTTATCCTGCGGCGCGTTTCGTTTTCTCGCATGAATGACAGGTGATACGCTGGCGTGTGTGCACGTGCTGCCTACTTAGAACTTGAGTCCGCGATGAAAAGCGTGTGAGAACCGTTGAAAAGCAAACAGAAGCATGTCGAGTGACCTAACACGCAAAGTGTGAACCAACTTTGACTTATATTTCCAACTCATATATACACACACACATACACACACAAACAACAATCCTGAATTGAAATAAAAAACTAAAATCCTGCTGTAATAGATTAAATTATGCCTCTCAAGCACTGGATGTTTAGCATATCGAAAAATCAATGCCACACAATGGCCTGACATTTCAAGTAGCAGAGGCTTACACAATAACGATGGTATCAGCGAACTAACAATACCAGAGCTTATGCCACCGCGTATTTATATTTCTAGTTGAGCCAGTGTCTAAATATGTTAGCACGTTTTCAGGGCGCACTGCTCTCGACAAATGACTGGTGCTGGGCCAGTTGAGTCCCGCTGATTCAGAGAATGTTTGCGTCCAACGTGTAACTTCGGACTGCGCATTTTATCTGCATTACTATCCAGAAGTTTGCTCTGCGGAGCAATCTCTTATATACTATTCTCGTAATCCTTGTTTACAGGCAACTGCGAAAGATCAGGATCTTTGATAAGGGAGCGAGTATCGATTGAGCTCGCGCTCTGGAAATGAAGTCGGCGTTTGTACAAAACAGGTGTCTATTATTTATTATCAGTCCCAAGGAATTCAAATTTCAGAACGAACATGAAGAAAATGTGGAAAACACTAATAAGGCCAGTTGATATTGCGATCGGACCTGAGGTTTTTTGACTGGCATGACTTGTTAAGGAGGAATCACTTTATCTTGCGTTGTTTTGATCGGTTTTGGGCTCTCGATTGTACCGTTATATACCTGCGTTCAGAAGACAGCGCATCGTTATCGGCTGCAGGTTCATGCCAACTGACAGTTAAGGCCGTCTACTCGTGTCGCGTAATAAATTCGTAACGAATCAAGAGAGGAACGATCCAATCGGTTAAGAGGGAGGTGTGCCGGAACCGGCCCACCTTTTAACGTTCTGCAAGACCCCAGGTCAGATCTTCTGCACGCACGGCTCATTAAGAATGACAGCTTTTCTCGTGCTGTTGATCGCTCCGAGGGTGACTTCGAACCTGGCAAACATTGCGTTGTGTCACGCGAAACCGATTTCTCGTTTTACGCGCATGACAGATCCCTCGTAGAACAATTTGTTCTAAATAGTATCTTCCTTTTCTGATTGATCTTTTGATGGATAGCTGACTTTGCCTTTCTCGACGCGGACAAACGCGAAGTTCGTCGGAAAATCGGCGACAAATCGCCTATCAAATCGAAGCCACCGATTTGAAGGTGTTGGCCACAACCTCGCCCCAATCACCAAATTTTCTGAGGGGTTGCGGTCGCGCTATTTATGATGAGAAGGTCCACACCTGTGCTGCCAACGACCACTTTGCTTTTCTCTAACCGTCAAAAATAATTGTGCCTCATGATACATTGATGCTGCCTCGTTCTTAGAGATAAATGGAATTTTACCCTCTTTTTAGTTGTAATTATATTCTCGCACCAGTGTATATATTGATCTGAGAATGTACTCTTCTGAACAAAATTATGTCGAGCATGATGCATTAGCTGAGATGGAACTTCAACACGACACATCTTTGTATAAAATTAAAATATTATGTTGCTTAAAATTGTTTTATAAACATTTCGGATTGATCGACTAGTATTTATAATTAGCGCGCACAAGTTTGAAGTAGAAATACAATATGAACAGAAATTTTTTCTTAGTAACGTTTTCATAATTTTGTATTCTAAACTGCTGTCCCCAATTTTATTCTTCTTCTTCTTTTTCTTTTGCATCGTCAAATGGTGTATTCAATAACACGATTCGCGCAAACTTAGCTTATATGGTAGACACATAAATGCACGCAAATGCGAAGTGGATATGCAAATATCGCGACGGCACTCGCGTTATGGCGTGCTGATCACAGCGGGGGTCCGCCTCAGACGAGACAAAGTCGCAGCGGGAATCCCGCCGCCTCTCCGCCAGCACATCCTTCGTTTCAAATGAAATTTTCCACGACATTGCGCTTAAACGTGATTAAAGCACCAGCGATACCGAATTAGGACGAATCGAGGGCTCTTCTCGCGTGCGCGGTCTCTCCACCAAATCGAATTGTAACTTATAGGCCGCGAGCCACTCATCTTCGCATTAAAAAGTGAGGCACACATCCGATCCCTGCACAATTGAACGCCTTCAGGCAATTGTATCAAAATCAAATAACTGCCGGATTTGTGTCTTTGAAACTTTTGAAGAGAATGATTTCTCCTATAGCCAATCATCAGAGGGTGCAACTATAGTTTTAAATATTTGTTTAAACCAAGCAACATTTCATACTTACTTTTTTGTTCTCCAAGTATTATAGTAACAGAGTAAAGATTGGGATTTAATCAGCATTCGGACATTTCAATTTCCTGGGATATATCTGTGGATCACATCGTTCGTACACGCTCGTTACAATTACGTCATCCTCAGCTTCGCTATCTGAACTCATCTCGCATATTCATACTGTCATATTCGTGACGTGTAGGCGATAGTGCATCGAATCACGCTGTATTTGTTAGGAAGAACGGAGCCACTCGATTCCGAGCTTGTAGCTTGATTTAGCCAGGGGCTACGACGTGCCATTGACGTTACTTGTAATTGGCAGGTTTCAAAAGAAAATTGAAGAGTTCCTGACGGCTACACTCTTATTTATGAGAAATGATACAAATTACGCGATAAGCGACGTTGTTTTTAATCTCAGAATATAGGTGTCATGGTGACTGTTGTTAAACAAAGAAGAAGAAAAAGAAAAAGAAGCATCTCTGCCTCGTTACAAAAATAACGCGTTAATATTTATCCGTCAAATATTTTCGTGATGGTTCGCAAATGTCTATGCGTGCAATCGCACTGGAGCAAAGATGTTGCATAACTCGAAATCGTAATAAGTATCATTATTCGCATTTCCTTTTAGTCGGCTGTCGTTCTGAAAGTTGGTTTTTAAGCAAATATTCGAGGTTATTAAATAACACTCGATCAAACCGTAATTAATAATAAATGCGGGTATCCTGTTGCGCGGGATCTTATGCTTGATAATGCAATCTCCCGATCGAGCATAATTGGCATTAAAATTTTTCCCGCCAAGTATTGTCTAATTACGCGGCATTCGTACCGCAAACATAAGTCAGTAATTATATCCTCACGGTTGAATTGATTATCTTACATATCGCACGTTCTTAGGCCTATCGCGATATCTCTAACGTCGGTTTCTTTGATTTGCATTTATCGCCCGAGCGTGACTCGTTCGTCATTTCTCGCCATTTTTTTTTTTTTTTTTCGTCCGCAGTCCTTTCCCGTATCTAATGAGAAGTGACATTTAATCGAGCTAGTACTAATATAATTGGGGACATGAGATTGAACCGGAGACGATATACGTTCAAAGTAAAAGTTTCAATTTATAACCTGAAAATAAGCGCAAATCTTCTATTTCTATATTTATCAGTATCTCTTTTTCCTTATCTTTTTAATAATGCATTTCTTTTCTTCGTCTATCTACAATGCGTAACTTTTGTTAAAAAATAATTATTGTTATTCTCGCTGTGAAGAATTTGATTATAAAACGAATGTTTTAAAATGATTTTCTTGTATAATTTGTGAGAAAAAATTCTTTCTTTTGGTAATAATTCACAGTATGAGCGTCCATCTCTGTTAGCTGAGAGAGGGCTGCATGAGACTTCTTCACATCAGATGACAGACTTGGTTGATAGTGCAAATGCCAATTACGGCTTGGTGCAGGCAAAATAAAAGCACGAAAGGAGGATCGAGTGTATATCTCGCACGTAACAACTCAGTACCTGGATCAGGCTCTAATTGCGTTAGATAGCGGGACACCTTATTAATAACCTCGTTGGGTGTCGGTATATTTATACGTGCAGAGACGTGGAGTATATAAGCCGGCCAACGTATGGGATCATCCGAGAAGATCTTCTGGATGCGGGAGGCAAGCGCAGATAATGGACACGGCATTTCACTTAATGATAACCCATGTTCTCCGGTTCGTTCGCGACGCGTTCGTTCTTTATCGGCAATCCGGATCTCGTCGACGCCACGGCAAAAGAAGTATCGAAAAACGGACACACCGCTTGCTGGGCACCCGCGGACCTTATCGCCTTATCGCGTAGCCGCGATTGCGCGCGAAGCCATGATGACTTTACACGCCGCTGAAACATCATCGTATACATAATTCGTCGCCAATAATTGCACCGATTTTTCAGCTCGCGCACCGACGATAACGTTTAAATTATATCAACCGCCGCTAAATCGAAAAGAATAAAAAAGAATGTCATTCCCGCACAAGCGATAACAACTTCTTTCGGCTCGTTTTTTGATTGCGACATGGAAAACAGGCTCGTTTGTTTTGATGGATCCTTCTCAAAAATGTATCAATTAAGTTATCGTACGCTCGTTTGGCGAAGTACATTTTCAGGCGACGCTTAACAGTGTCGGATTACTTGTTGACCTCAATGATCGAACAAGTATCATTTGTCACCGGGTTCTTAGAGAAAACGGTAATCCCAAAGTAAAATAATTCCTATTTTTTGTGCTTCTTTGATTTTGTCTCTTGTAAACGATTTTTCATGAAATAAATGAGCTTGCTGACTTGAGAAAAAAATCTTTTGCAAATAAAAAAAAAAAAGAAAATTTGAACCTGAGACATTTAAAAATAATATAAAAATGAATGTATATTTGTCTTGATACAAATTATATGAAAAAAGAAGAATGTATTTTTAGAAATAAAATTATTCAACATGCAAAAAATAGGCAAGAAGAAAACTAAAAGTGGGCATGATCAGATGTAAGCCATGTAACAGAATCAGTCCTTCTGTCAACATGTTGCGACCCTCACCTAGCGGACTTGAACACGTTACATTGACAAAGTATATAGGTATCTTCGTGAATGCTCAACGTAACAACGCGCAATCAAAAGTCTTGTAATGGCACGATCGTCATCAAAGCGAATAGAGGCTGTGGGCGTGAGGACCGAGCGAGGCAAACGTATCCGAAGGCTTTGGTGACTTAAAAATTGAATGACTGAAAAATGGCAAAACGACATACTTATTGCGTCCGTACAATCATAGCTGAGTCGGACAACGCGACTGTGGGACGTTGCAAGGGTTTTTTTCTTCTTCCTCTACGATTTTCTGATCGTACATTGTCCGCAGATGACTGCCGCTTTGTTGGTTATAAGTTTAATTCGTGTCGTCTGAAAAAAAAAATTACATCGTGAGTGTACGCACGTCTTTTTGCGATGCACCAGGCCGCTCATCAAATGCACGCATGACATTTACATTCAGTCGGCTTCACTTATCATATCAGCGCCGAGTGTGAATCTCAATTTGACGATTCCAAAGCAGAGCCTCTCAGGACAAGACAAAAGATTTCCGTCTATTTCTGTCTGTTATTGCGATTACCATACACGAGAGTTGAAAAACAAGTTTCATGTCGCACTCGACGACTCACTTATGTTCGGATTTGCGTCTCTTTTTCTTCCAACGGTCGCATAAAAGATTCGTGATATTTTCCGCGTGATCTCATGTTGTTTGCTTGCTCGTGATCGCTGCGAAGGTTTTATTTACTTGCAGCTTCGTGATACACGAAGATACATTTTAATTTGTTGAGGCCAGTATCTCATAAAATCTTGAATTTCATTCATCTTTAAACTTTCTTTTTTATCTTTCTTTTGTTTTCATTTTCGTTTTGTTTTGACTGAAAACTAAGTTCTACAAATTTTGCAGCACGAATATAAAAGTATACGTCATTGACTTAGAATTTTACATTGTTCCACTTACAAAAATGTTTCATTTATAGAAAACATGCTGATCTATTTTTATCTATAATACTAGAATCAAAATACATCATTGCATTCCACGAATGCAAATTCTTTTCTACATTAACAAACAAAGAACGTTTATAATCAGAATGAATTTGACAGTTTGTCGATTTGCTCAGAACCATCACCTGTTTTGAACAAACAAGATTGAGTTATTATTACTATTTCAGATCCAAAAGATATTCTTTGGAACTTTGATACAGTTTTAAATTAAACTGGAATCTAAGTTTTGACAAAAAATTATTTACAATTTATACGTCGACTTATATGTCATAAATACACATTAAATATGATTGATGACAAAAAACATTATCAAATGAATTGACAGTATATTTGCGTTGGACCAATGCAAATATTTTTGATTCAAAAATCATTTTTGTGAGTGGACAATAAAACATAAAATCAAACAGCTCTCTATAGATGCATCTTTTAATTCAGGGTCTAAGATGACCATCGCATCTTGCTGGCAAAAAGTACATGATGGTGACCCGACTAGCCGGACCCTGCCATTCGACTTGAAAGCATTGTACCTCTTTTTGTCAAAGATCCATACAGACTGTTAGGTAGAAACGTCAACAGAATTTAAAATATGCACAAGCGTTTGATGTCCCTCTGCAGTGCCATTATGTGCATTCCTTTTTAATCATAAAAGGAAAGTTCGTTTTTATTCTAATTTTCAGTTTCGATTCAGTATTCCACTTTTCCCTCAATAAATCATTGATGTTTAAGAATTAAAAGGGAAATCTTGTGAACAGTGAGGTGAACTTTTCTCTGCTAGTACCTGCTTCTTCTCAATTATTCGAATTCGGATGACAAATTATGCTGATGAAAAACAGATTGCCGTTGACGTTTAATGCTGACCAGGGATTCGATATTCGAAATAGACCGTTCGGAATGTGTATAATACGAGTTTTTCGACTCCTTCTTCTCTTGTTTCAGAAACGAAGGGACTCGCATAAGGTTCAACACGAATCGTGAGAAATGTTTTCTGCCTCGCAAAGACACACTTGCTAAAACGTTCCTTTTTTTCTCTCGTTCCTCCGAATATTTTATTTAATATCAAATGGGACGCATTCCGCATACTGAGCATACCATCGAGCTGACTCGCTACGTCCCGAGAAGTCATTGCATCTCCCTGATACATCTCTCGCAAGGGTTCTCAACCTATATAGCTAGACAATTTATATCACCTAGCTATATCAAATAAAATTCTTGTAATGAAATTTCAATAATTGACCCAAATGATGAATACAAAATCGGGAGACATCATTTGCACTACAAATAGAAGATGGATGACGAAAAATATAAATCCTGATAAATATGAAATAATGATGTGCACAAAGCTCCTTTGTGATTCGCCGGCTGAACAAGTTTACAAAGCTTAATTTTACGATTGCAATTTTTTTTTTTCTCCAAAGAGGAGGTGATTTATGATTCTGATCTCGTAGTGGCAATTACGATTATATCAAACGACAATTATTATTACTTCGACAATAAAGCTTGTGCTACTCTAACGACGCATGAAATCATTCAGAATAATAAATGTGTACTTTACTTTCATACAAATGATTAACCGTTCAATCATTCATGTAAAAACTAAATTATCAAATTTGCTCAATGAAAAGTCATACGTAAAATAAAAAAAAAGACAAAAAAGTCTATACAACATTTAATGAATGTTTGAGTGTGACATTTGAGTGAACCATTTAAATGACACTTTTAGTGACATTTCGGATAAGAAGGTTGAGAACCAGTGTGTGGTATTCTACGGCAGGCACTAATTCTTCAGGTGTGTGCATCGGAGTTGGAAAGACAGGCGCAGGATACTGTCGCCAGTTGCAAAAACAGTATTGAGTTAATCAACTAATTTATAATTAAAATTCCTTCATGCGACTGATCCCCTTCGGACCTTACCTGCGTCTCCCTTCAGCGTCTCGCAAGAAACCAATCCAGTCTGGCTCGATTCGATTCGCGGTAAACACCGCTGAATTCATAGAACATCAATTAACTCAGTGCACTGGCATTCTTTATAATTTCTACCGCGAATACAAATCTTTATCTCATTCATAAAATTGTACTTCTTTCACTTCAACGAACAATAGCAGAATATTTTCCAATTAATTATTTGTTTTGAAAACGCAAAATACCCTTTTTTAGCAATATTAATCGAATAATATTAGTTGTTGTTTATTTTTCAATTTACAATATTGTAATATGAATTATATGTATATATTTGTAACATTTGTTTGTTTATTATATATATTTTTGATATCAAATGAAAAAGAAAAATGATGAAATAGCAAACATCGGTTGGAAAGTCGGTAACGATAGCGAACGAGTACACAAATAAATAATTGATTGTTAATCCAAGTGTCGGTGACACAAAGAAAGAAACTGGAACCACGCTCATAACGTCACATAAAATATGTTTCTTTATATGTCGTTTCCTATAGCTTCGTGGCGTGTTCTTTTATTTCCGTTGTGGCTCCTCGGTGCTCGGAATTTGCGATCGGTTGAAGCCGTTTATTTTTGAAGATTACGAGGCGCGACAGTTTATTTTCGACGTTATATACCGACGAACGAGAAATTCCAAGACACACGCCTCTTTACTACGCATCGTCCTCTCTTTCAGTCCATATTCTCTCAATCCTCTTTTCGTCGATAAGATCTGCTGCGCTCGTCTCTTTCGCGATCTATTAATAGCATGCGTAATGTTTTTCACACGAATTCAACAACACCAAGAACACAGCACAAAGACAATGCTTGCACATTATCTCCTCGTTCCACCTTCACATCTTGGATGCCTTTTTTGAAACTAAAAGAAAAAATTAACACATTATTAATTGCACATTTTTCTTCTTACATTCCTTTTATTTATTTACTTTTTTTCATCCTTTTTCATTTTATGTTTTTTTATTTTTCCCATTCTTTTGCGTTGAAATTGAATATGAATTCAACATTGACGTTTATATTGATAATAAAACGATTAAACTGCACGGCAGCCGTTGTGCGAATCGCTATATTGCTGGATCGTGCGATTAACTTGTTATTCGGTGTTAGGTTTAAATCTTCATTTATTTGGTCGTGAAGAGCATAGCGATAAAACATCAGCGATTCGCGGCCCGAATGGCAATGATCCTCAACGGTATTGCCCGCCAAATGAGGCTTATGGTGTGCTGCCGACAGCGTGAATTTTCGAGATGGTTTCTCCGATCTGCTTTAATTTGTAGCACGTTCTTGCGCCGAGCATTGACGAAGTCCAAAGATCGGTTTGGTTATAGCCGACGCGCAGCGTTGTAAGCTGCTTTCTTGTGGGCAATTTTCGTCACTAACACGCGGCCCTTAATTAATCCCCGGCTCACGCGCGAACCTTTTTTCGATGTTCGCTTTTTTTGCTACGAGATTTTTTGTTCGAGGTTGAAAATTAAAAATAAATTTACAAAAAAAAATCTTTTATTTTTTCATTCCCGTCTCTCTCTCTCTCTCTCTCTCTCTCTCTCTCTCTCTCTCTCTCTCTCTCTCTCTCACGCGTTTATTAATTCTGACTTAATAAGTTTCACACTACGAATTTCTGGATTTAAAATTTATGCAACTAATCGTGCATAACGCATACGAGCAGAGTGTTTAATGAAATCGACTGTATCAATTCGAGATAACGTTTATTGGTCCATCAATCAAAAGTTTTTCCACTGGCGTTTCTTTGATTGGTATCACCCGAGCTTCTGGTAAATAATGTAATGCAAAAGCCCATCGCAATTTAATGGAGAATAAAAAATTGATTACTATTTAGTGGTGATTAAATAATTAATAAATCAAGAGTGAAGATGAAGAAAGAAAAAATTAGATGACAAAAGAACAACGAAACAAGATGATCATGTTGGTTTTTCAATTGAGCCAAGTGCTTGGCGTAGATATATACAGGGTTTCGCTCCATTTGCATTCGTATGGCCTATACTATCTTAGTCGTGTTTCTTAACACGCCCGAAGATTCTGCCGGATGCGAGCGCACCGAGCAAAAAAGCGTATCCGCCGAATCTCTTCTTAACGAAGGAATCGTCTAACAAGCATCTGTGTGGCAAAACTTTGCTTCGAATTTTATTTTTTTGTCCGTAAACAAATGCCTCCTTTAAACATCCACTTTGGCACACTATATATCGTTACAAAAACGCGTCTCTGCGCGATCATGCAATAAAATTAAAACTCACTCATACCCACACTTCGACTTTATCAATCCAACAATTAATGTTCATTTTTTATCCTCTGTTTCAGATGCAATGGGTAAGCACTAGTTCCTGCCAGAAGTTCAACCAAGATCCAGGATAAAAATTAATTTAATAGTTCATTTTTTATTTTTTCTTTTTGTGTATGAATTTTAAAACTGCGCTGATCAAATTTTAATATTAAATTGAAAAAAAAAAAACAAACAAAAAAAAAATTGTCGGCGAGATTTTCTCTCGTCCCTTCCACTTTTGTCTCGTTTGGTCAGTTGAGCGTGTCGCATACGAGCAATTGCAAACCTGCTATAAGAGCTTAATCAGATTAATTAGATCATCGAGTGTCCTCATCTCCCCCTTTTTTTACATACCAATCTTGAAAGTCTTCGGTAGGTGCTACACATCTAAAGGTAAAAACGTCATATACATACATTTATCTCTACGTGAAAAATTAATACTTACAAATTCACGTCAAGTTGAGTTAGGCGACATTCTCTGAAATGTTTAAAAAATTAAAAAAAATATTTAATGTACTTTTATGAATTTTAATCAGCAAATGAAAAAATAAATTCAAATACCGATAAATTAAGTTTAATACACTCATTTTAACGCGTTACATTCAATGCAGTTAGTTTTGTTTATTGGTTATTTCTGTTCATTGGTTATTTTTGTTCATGTTTTGTGATATAATTATTTAACTTTAAATTAATACGATAACTGAAATACTCAGAGATTTTTATTTTTATTTTCAAAGCGTTAATATATTGACAGAATAAATCCTGAGGTAATAAAAGATTGCGGAAAGTAAGACTGAATGCAAATTAAAATTAGTTGAAAAAAAGGATATTAGTTTATTCGGTTCATTCAATATTGAAATTTATGAAATTCATAAAAGTACATTAATTTATTTTAATATAAGTGTATGAAACCAGTTCCTCAAACTAGTATATTGAATGGTTTGACGTTTTTTTAGGCTGCGTGTAGGTTAATTGATTAGAGCTCATTATTTTTTAGATGGAGTTGTAAAATTTGGATGAAACTGCCGGCATGTGATTGCATGGTCAGAGAAGCAAAGTTAGCGTTCTACTCTCGCACATAATGTTTGGCATTGTGTAGTTCGAATGCCTGACTGAGCTGTGTTGACTGACAGAGCGACAGACAGCTTGACGGACATGTGTTCAAATGCAAGCGCTCGCCATGTGGCGTTGGATGCGTTTAATGTAATTACGGGTCACGGTTAGAGGTATTCGTTAACGCGAGTGAAGCGCGAGCGGCATCCTTACAACTGAAAAGATTAATCCGGATTTTCCAACTTTTTTCCTCAATTAATCGTCGTCTTACCAACCGCGACGGCATGCTTCTCTCGCAACAACTCATAGTCCACACATTATCTCTCAACTTCTTTCTTAATACTATCCTATACTAAAGTAAAAAAAGCGAAATTCAACAAATTTAAAATATGTACAAAAAAACCATAATAAAGAAGGCGTTGTATGGTTGTTAATTGTTAATACAAATGAACTAGCACATCAATAAAAGCTCAGTTTTGTGAATTTCTCATCCTGTAAGATTCTGTTTTAAGGATCAACGGGCGCGAAACCCGGATTCACACCGCTTTGTGGTGCGGTTATGCACACCCGAAATCGCTAATTCGCTGAACCGCATCCGTTGTTGCTTTACCGGAAACCGCATCAAACCCTTTCGACTCGCCACTCCGTACAATTAACAGTTTATCAAAAATCATCAGTGTCTGCCTTTTACTATACTAGAAAGAGGAGTTTTAAAAATGATATCAATTGTTGTACTTCCCTAATTTTACTTGTTTATTTGTTTGTTTTTTTTTCTTTTCTTAGATAGATATGCCATTTTTTTCTCTTAGTGATTCATCTTATGAATATCTGTCAGAATTTTCGGAGCAAAGCAGATAAAGTCAGGCCATTAAATAAGCGAACAAATCGTCGTGCTTATCGTCGCTCCGTGCGGTTTTGACACGAGCTACGACAGTCGCATTTCAATGACGCCGGCGTCGCGACATTGGTGCCCCCATCGAGACGTCGATTTAATAATGGAATGGTTAGTGGATTTAGGGCCAACGCGTAACGATTTCTGAAAACGCGTCGGTATGTGTATGTACCACGCGAGGGTGGAATCTTACAGGATGAGTACGTGAATGGCATACGCCATCAGAAGCAAAAGAAAAACGAGCCCTCCGTAAACAAACCCCTCCACGCACGTAATCTATTTGTCGAGCTATCTCAAGTCCGACTTCATCTGCAATTTCCGCTCTCGCAACCTGCATCAGAACATGCGTATTATTATCAGCTAGTAAAATTCAAAACCTCCCCAAAATTATTATGGGACTCTCGAGGCATAAAATAGATTTTCTAAATATTTTTTTGATAATTGTTTATATTAGATCTGAAGTATGAAAAAATTAATTATTTTAAACTGCACAAAATTTTAAAGATTTTCGATTAAATTATTTTTCACAAGCTTATTTTGTAACATCATTTTGTTGCAATAACAAGTTTTGCCCTTTCACTTGGGAAACCCCTCAACTTTTTATGAAATTTACAAGTACTAATACAAAAATAATAATGAAAGTTTTAATTCAGATAAAAAGTGCACCTTTTCCTAAGTATTAGCAATGTACTCGAGTTTTGAAAGTAAAAATGAAGCCCATAATATCCTGACCTACTTCGTCGCGTGCGATAAAATCGAAATATAGTTGTGATTCAGAAACAAGGTGTTTAGAATCGGTGATATAAGAACTCCTCGGACGGATTATCTAAGAACGCCCACGTGACATTAGTTGGATGTTGATAAGAGGATTAGTGGCAGAAACCCGCCTCGCACGCAGAACCGCGATTTATCGTGCAATTAGCGCGGTCGCCGACGAAATGTTTGAACGTCGCGCCGCGAGACCGGTTCTAATGTATGTAGCGATCGCGCGCATCTGCCCACCTCTGTCTTGCGGCGCAATGCGTTGCAACTTAATAAGCAGTAATCAGTTTCGAGCGGCCTTTTAAACGGATAGATTAGACAAGCCTGTCGCCGCGCCAAGATCGTATATCAACCCCCGCTGTATTGACAACAAGCGGGAAATTCATTAACTCAAAGAAAATATATGTCAACTTCGAAATAGTTTGCCGATTTATATTTCAGATCGAATTTTTGATTGACATGTATATTACCAAGGCCTTTCCTTTTCTTTTTAATTTTATCAAACGCTAGGTGGTTATTAAATTTCCGCATCAGATGAGCTTAATTGAACGATCGTAAAAGGAAAATCAATGAAATGTTATCAAGATTGTTAATTGCAAAAAGATGTATAATTGATTAAAATACTTAGCAAAAATATAAAAATAAAATACTTAGCAAAATTATGTAAGCAGGCTGCGATGCAAAGTTCGAACGCAGTCTGGAGTAGTGAAAGGAATGAATGCTGCGAGGTATGTGATGTATATATACATATATATATATATATATATATATATATATATATATATATATATATATATATATATATATATATATATATATATACACCTATCTTCTTGATACACGTCTGGCACACGTAGTCGGCGGGTTTAGATCCACACGAAAATGGCGAGCGGTCAGTGTCGAATACGAAATGACGCACGTGTCTGTATCTGCAGGTCGCGCTATACATAAGGTATGACCGCCCCGACGCAAAAGACTTGGACCGAAGAAATGGACAGAACGCTATTGAATCAATATAGCATTACAATACTCTCCGGAGAGACCACAAGACCTATTTACTCTATTACTGATCAAAGGTGCCTCGAAAGAAGTTACGCTAATATTTCATGAGCCGTGCAGATCCGCCGGGAATGTAAATTTTCCCGTCCCGTAAATAGTGCACAAGATTGGAGAAGAAAAAAAGGCTCAGGATCCCATGAAACTGAAATGCCAGTCATTTGCGTGCCGGCAATTCTGACAATATAATAGTCGTCAATTACATGCGACTAGTTGTGCTTAGCTTTGTAACACGGTCCTGAGTAGCTGAGGAAAAGGAGAAAAAATTGACCATATGCGGGAGAAAAAAAAACAACAATCGGACAACCAGGAAGCGATTGTCGATGTCACAGCAAATTGCAACAAATTAAAATACACGCTGACATGCTCAACTTGTTAGATGAAAACTTTTTCATAATAAAACAATCGTTAATTTTAGTTCTGAACAAATGGGTTTCAAGAAAACAAAAATTGCGAAGCAACACGTAACCCGTATAGAAGCTGCATTCTATCTAGAAAATTGCACTTTAGCGAATCCTCTTAGAATTCACGAGGCAGCGTGTCTGGCTGACCAGCGTCCTCTCGTCTTTTGCGTCTCAAACGTTTTAGGGGACCCGTGCTCGGCATCTATGAGTGTCCAATCCTCCGGAGAGCCTCTTTTTTTTATTCCGCCCCTCGTCCTCGTGCAATCTTTTTTCCTCACCGCGAAAAAAAGTGCATCTCTTTTTTTTTCCTTCGCATTCCTTCCTGTACCACACGTCTTATTGAGCGCCCCCTTTATGACTCAAGCTTTATACGAACATATATCAGAAAGGTCACTGATTACATTGCGACCGATCGCGCATCTCAAATATAAATTTCACTTCTCGCAACTGGGCATTTCGTTTGACGCGGTATTTTGTGGGATCACGAACGGTAACAGATTCAGCGTGAGATTAGGGCTTGGGTGTCGCAGATGAACTCCGAGTTGGCATAGGGTGTTCGTAAATTCACAACCGACCAAGAATAGTTCGCATAATTCCTCAAGGTCTACCAGTTTTGACGGCAACCTATCTTAGCACAATCTTATTCTTTCACTGTATACCTCTTTCGTTCTATCTTTCTCTATTTTGCTCACTCTTTCCCACCGCACACGATCTGGGACCAAATAAAAAAAAAAAAAAAAAAAAAAAAAAACACGCAGCCGCTGCTGCTCATTTCGTCGAGCACGTTTGATACAAACTTTCTGAAATTGCAATTTCAGTTACATGCATCTAACGAGATCGGTTTAGTCACAGAGCTTGTTTCGTCGACCGACGGGGGAATTTATTTGTGCAAACACTCTCCAAAAGGATTCGTCAGCATCGATAAAGACACGTGTGCACAGAACACGGCGAGAACCCGCGCGGAGAAAGCGAATGTGCATTTTGCTACCATTTATACATTTTGTCCGCATCATTTGTGTGCAAATAAAAATCACAGTCCTAGTCCCGACGACAGATCGAGACTAGAAAATGTTAACACGCATAATGTCTTGGAAAGCGCACGTGAGTGATGTGAAATATTTATCCATTGTACGCAAACGAGTCGGAATTTTTCAGGGAGCTCTTTGAGAACCAAAGCTAATTTTTTTTCTTGCAGACGATAGCTGTCTAAAAAACAACCGTAGAAGCATCAGAAAGGTAAAATAAAATTCGAATAGAATGAAGTATGGTTGAAGAAAAAAAAATGATGTAATAAAAAAAATGCATGTAATCAAAGATGCTAATTAGGTTTCGAGCTGTCTTATCAAGACGATGATTGTAATTATGAATAAATTGCCGAATTTGACTAGACACCCGCATAAAGATACGTTGTTCGGTGATATATGGACGCAGGCGCAAGAGTGGGTGTGCGAAAGTCATGTGAGGATTGAAGGTCAGAGTGATAGTCACGATGTTTATTTAGCCCGCCTCTCGTTGTTTTTGAAACGATGATAAAAACATGATCTCCTCGCGCGGAGGTTTCGGCGTCAGAACACGGACGACTTGGCAGGAAGATTATTGAACACTCCTTTGCCAATCATAGGTCGACTTGCGTAACGCTGAATGAAAGAAAGAAAGAAAATTCGCTGTTGATTAAAGCTCATAAACGGCCTGAGAAAAATATAATTCGTTTGCTATCTAATCGAACTTGAGTGCAATTGACCTGGACGAGTTATCGGCAACGCTTGACGCCGATGTGTACTGGACACGCTTCATAAGACGAGTCTCGATTTGATAAGGCTCTATTAGCAAACAGCCAGCATTTTTGTCATCGTTTGATATTTGCGCAAAAATTCTTCTCGAATCAATGACCCACATCGAGTGATCATTTTTTTTCTTCCTTTTCATATTAAACCGCATAAGGCGCATATTTCAGTATAACGTTTTTCACAGCAGCGGTTAATTAAGAAGAAATTAATTACAAGTCTCGGGGAGAGGCGTTTCCTTAATTGGGAATCACGAAAACAGGGGCATTCCCACGATAAACCGTCCGTCAATGGCCGCGAATTCACCGCAAAACAATTTCGCGATCGCGCATTTCAAATGGATCAGAGCGAGCGGCATTGCATGCAAATGGCCGTCGTATCACGAATAAGTCGATTTCTTATATATCCAAGATATGCAAATCTGTTGGCTGGCGCGCGAACTTTTAAGCGCAACAGGAGAGTTTGTATTATGAAAGAGCACCAGGAGTAGCAAAACGTTTTACAAATTAAACGGCGTGATTATAGCGAGTCTTCAGTCAAGTATGAAACAGAGGTACAAACATTTCGCACAGCCTTGGGTGTAGGATGCGGCGTTGCAGGAAGCGACTGCACTGGTTACCTTCGTGGCATAGTTAGCGTACGAGCGGCAACCGTGCCCACGCGAGAAGGACGACGCAAGCTCGGCCGCGAAAAAAAGAGAGACCGAGAGTGTGGCAGTTAAAAGACGAGACGCCTGAAACGCGAGACCAAAAAACGCGCAATTAAAATATATCGCAAGTGAACAAAAAAAATTCAAAATCTCAATATAATAGCTGCAACATAAATTTTACCTTAAAAGGTATTAAATGGCGTTTAACGAATATAAGAAGGGGCAAAAAAAGGTAACAAGTATTTCGAGTGTCGTGCGTTTTGTACGGTTGACACGAATGCACGAGCGCTGCTGGTGGTTGGTGCTCATTTGACCCCGACTCAAATCTCATCGCGTGACACGTTGTAAATCATGGGGCTCTCGGTGGCAACGCTACACGCCTGGTCGTGCTTTGATGGCCGCGGTTCATTGACGCGGTTCTACGTTCTCCATTCACAGATTCTCCGTCACCTATACGTCCTCTTCAACTTATGTCATTTTTACTACCTGCACAATTCATGACTATTTCGCACTAATTGTTATTCAACTTTTAAAGCACCACGACCACTTTGATGGTTCATCACAATGTATCTACATCATCATTTCAACGTTACATCATCTGAAATTTCAAACTAACTAAAACAATTAACTTATCTTACAGACGCGAAGGAAAAATATGTTCTTGTTTTCCAATTTGTCTTCATCCTTGAATTCAAAATTTTTGTTATAACAAAATTAAAATTTACTTTTGAAATAGAATATTTTGGCAAAAATCTCAAATTTAGTTCTAAAAAACTTTCGGAAATAATTTTCAAATGTAAAACTTTAGTTCAAAATACTTTTAAAGAATTCAATGATTGAAAGATTCACAGTTTAAAATGATCGTTTTACAATGTGCAAGTTGTTTATGGATTTGAGGGATTTGATGAACTTGTAATGCGGTGCAATAACAGTATACAATAACATTATCAAAAAGTGTGTATATAAAAAGCAATGGCGGTGAGCGGGGGTGAGGTGAGGCTTGGGGTCCCATTACGTAGTCATAAGGCCGCCTACCGTGGAAGCCTGCGCGGATCTCGGTGCTACTGAGGGCCTTAGTATATGCGGGCAAGATCGTGGATAACAGTTATTAGGGACCTTTTTATAATAATGCGCGTGTTCCTTCTCCGGCCTTTGCACCAACCACTACCATCATCACCATGACGGTCGCCACTGTATGCGCGCAGCCACGACCAGTAAACCGCCGGTTTCTGAGAGCGTACATGAATCCCACCGAGTGGGGGGACATTCCCCACCTTCTTGATTATATATTATTATCGGCATTTTAATAACTAATCATTTTCCTCGTCCGCTAGTCTTCGTAAAAAGCGGAGGAAGGAGCAGCTTCCGAGACGCGTTCGCTACCGTATCTCCGTATTTCTGTCAAACAAAAAAAAAGGCCCTCTTACGGCTATAAACGCTCTCGCCCAAACAGCCAAGCAGCTTATGCAATTATACTTCTCCGGGTTGCATAATTCATCGGACATGCAAGCTAAATCAAAAACTTATCAGCGCCCGAATATATAATACGTTATCTATGCCGTTGATTATCGGCGACCATCGCGCGCGCGTTCGACTTAATGGCATTCAAATCCCAAAACTTAATAGCGCAACACGGCTCGAGTTAAATAACCAGTTGATGCTAATATTATAGGCGGTGTAATAGCGTCAAACGTCGCTGATAGGCAGGTTCAATGAAAATTTGTCCCACGCTTAGACGCACTTGGGTGCGCGCTTAGGTATTGCTACGCTGATATGTAAATATTCCCCGTTATCTAGACGCAAACTCGGTCGATGAACTTGCTTCTCTCATGATTATTTCGATCGCTTTATTGTATCGTTGAAGAATTTCAACCCTCAACACACTATACCTCGAAATTCCTTACAACACAAATTGAACTAATATAAATTTTGCTGACCCACAATGTCTTTTCGAGAAAATTTATTTATTCATAATAAAGACTCGATCTATCAACAGATCTAAATTTTCAATTCGTGGTAATATTTCATTCTATTTATTTTTGTTTTTTAGTTTGAAATAATTTAAGATTCAACATTAAAATAATTCAGGAAATTGTCATTCGTGACAAAAAGAATAAAGGTTCGTACATACACTTTGAAAACTATATAAAAACATGAGTTGTGATAAACAGATAACAAGAAAGTTACCAACAAAATATCGCCAAAATAAAACTTGAGCAGATTTGAAATACAAAATTGAACAACGTTTTAATCACTGTTCGATACTTGCAAAACTGAATAAAGTTTTTTTTTTTTTTTTTTTTTTTTGAAATAGTGCATCAATAAGTTTGATGGGAACAAGCTGTGATACAATTATTCCAACTTTCTTTCGGCTTCGACCCACTCAAGTGGTTAATCGAGCTTAATTGTAAGTGTGAAAGAAACAAGACGAAAAAAAAGAATTGCGCGTAAACGAGCAATTGGCATGATTGCAACGCGAGAATCTCGTGACAGCGCGAACAAACGTCTCATTTGTCATTTTTAAGCTTAGAGTGACGTATGACACAGATGCATCAGATCCTTTTGGTTTTTGGTCGAATTTGTGTAAGAGATCTCATGAAAAGTAAAAATTCGAACCGCTCGTTCCCTCGCAATTTGTTTGTTTTTTTGTTTTGTTTTGGG
Organism: Trissolcus brochymenae; assembly: GCA_030523145.1. Taxonomy (NCBI): domain Eukaryota; kingdom Metazoa; phylum Arthropoda; class Insecta; order Hymenoptera; family Scelionidae; genus Trissolcus; species Trissolcus brochymenae. The sequence goes on from JAQQRF010000496.1 coordinate 128,937, forward strand.
GGATATATTTTTTTTGTTTCCCTCGACGGGATTTTCGAGAGTCCGAGAGATGAGAATAAAGGTTTTTGCATACTTCATAATGAGCGATAATAGCGCAAATTTGCCATAGGTCGCGTGACGCTGGCCAATCATCGGCGCAATACTTTTCTTTCAAAAACTCGAGACCGCTTCGCTGCGAGTCGCAAGTGTTGAAGGACCGTGGGTAGGATAGTTTTTAAACGCACGGCTCACGAATTTAAATAATATTTCGATCTCTCTCTCTCTCTCTCTCTCGCTCTCTCTCTCTCTCTCTCTCTCTCTCTCTCTCTCTGTTTTCGTTCAATGCAATCACAAAAATTGAAAATATTTGAAAAGAAAAAAAAAATGAATACCGAAAACGTGTGCTCCTCTGCTTCCTGTCATTTGTCGGCCATCTGGCGACGAATTTAGCGGCTGCGAATTCGAATATACAAAAGTAGTTTGTTTACGTTTAAGCATCAAGTGTTGGGTCAAAATGAAACAAGAAAAAAAGAAGTTTCGCGTGCGAATATCTTCCGGTGAGATTAAAACGCGAGAGAAAGGATCGATGGATAATGTAAGGAAGGGTCGACGTGTCCTCAGGGAACGGTGAAAGAAAACCAATATTCTGCACTTCCTACGACGATCGCATAAATCTTTATCCCGAGGAGGCAAGGGGCGTCCCGTTTGGTATGGATATTAAGTAATGACACAGTTACAACTTTCCTTTTACGTCTAACGCAATAACTTTATTAATCCTCGACAAATTACGCGAAATCGATTACACTGAGAGGCGACGGCTAATTGCTGTCGGTGTAATGTTCGTTCGGTATTCGTCAGTAACGGGACCGAGGAAGGAACGAAAATTTTGACGTGTAGAGGAGAACGCGTTGTCAAGGTACACACACGATTGTGTGTGTGTGTGTGTGTGTGTGTGGGTACACGAAAAATGACGGCGAATGAAAAACAAGCAGGTCGACGGGGGCAAATAAAAGCACATAAGAGAAAAGTTAAGTGGCTGTTTATACCGCACGATCGCTCTCTCTCTCTTGCATGTAAAGTGCATCTCGTGCGAGAGATAGGTATCGAGAGAGGCACACACAGGGGTAAGTCAATGCAAGCGACGGTAAGCCATTTTCCAGACGATGAGGCGCGAAGCCTTGCGCTGCCTCTGAACGCAGGTAATCCTGGCCTTAGTACGACCGAGTGAAGCCACCCGCGGGTGCCACCTCCAGGGCTTCGCATGTATATACATCACACACGTCGCATACTTAAAAGCTCAGGCCGATTATAGGTTGCCGTCGCACGAACATTGATGCGAGTATTTTAACTCAAACTCATCAACTCATTCGACGCACCCACTTCTCGATTTTTTTTGTTTTCAAATTATCGACGATTGCACACGCGGCAGAGCTCTGATAAATGGACTCAAATTATTCCCAGATATTTTGTTCGCCACAGCTTGCAATGATAAATAAAAATTCAACGTCACAATTTCGTCTTCTTACAGGATGAAAAGTTGGTTTAACAATGTGAATGATAAAAGTCGAAAAAAAAAGTTGATACCATTTTGTTTACCATGAAATACTGCAGCGCATCAAAATAAGGAATTGATTAATTAGCTCTAATTTACGTGGAATGTATTGCTAGGTGTGAACAGGTTTGCTTGGCACGTAACCTCTCGCGCGACTTGAGTTGTATATGAAAATTGAGCGTTCATAAGTATGACATTCAAGCAACTTGAATGGTAACGCGACAAAGATCGTATCTGCGCGAGCACGGATTTTTGCAAAAATGCTACACATCAACTACACAAGCTTTGACACCGCCAGAAATAACTCTTCGACTATCTCATTCTCTCTGATACTTATAAAGTTATTAACGCGGATCTAAAGCAAACATGCTTTGATGTATATAATTACTCAGTTCTTATATCCAGTTAGACAAGCAGCGAGCCATTCCATATAATTCGCTGAATTAAACGTCACAGGCGCGCTACTTTGTTGAATATTATTTCTTTTGTTTGTTATCATTTGATGAGTAATTATGTCGCTTCGCTCAGCCGCGGCTAATTCATATCGCGATTGTTACACTTACCGCGTCGGGAGACTTGCATGAAATTTTCTAACGAGTTACTTTTTAATGTTTTCTAATTAATACGAATCCCATTTGTAAAATGAAGCATATCGCGTGGGATCGTTACTGACTTCTGTTAACACTGTTATCAACCTAATTTATCCGCGCGTCATTCCACTATTGCTACATAATTAACACGCTTGCAATTCAATGCGTGACGGTGCAATGGAGTATAGTTGACAGTCCAGCCGGCTAATGCTAAAATAAGTGTCAATTTTTTCTTTCAACTCTATACATTGTACACATTTATACCTATATGCACTTGCATCATTTGAAATGTCATTAAAATATGTATATATATTAATAAAATATATACAAAATAAATAATTCAACATTTTTTAAATCGTTTTTTATTTTTAAATCGGTTTAAATTCGAATTTAAAGAAAAATGATAAAAAGCTACTACATCATTAGAATAACAAGACAATATAATTTTGAGTTCATCGTTAGGAAATTCGTTTATCAAAATAAAGGCCCCTTATGTACAAGTTGGATGAGTTCGCATTCAAGTTAATTGCAAATCATCTGCACGGAATAAACTGATTTTAATGAACGGGATGTTGTTTAGACTGCGTAATAACGTACGTGCAAATTTTACGACTTACGCTCCCTCCCGTCTTTGGGTTTCCCTTTTTGTCTCTCCGCATCGTAACATCAAATTTGGTGTCGGCAAGTTGTCATGTTATTGCTAGAATATTTTAATTGTATGGTGTTAAAACGATCATCAATAAAAAGAATGGAGTGTAAACTACGTCGACGAGGACTTTTAATCTAGTCCTCGCTTATGTAAAGTAGAATTTTTTCTGTCTGAATATAATTTGAATTTCATGTTTCCCTTTTTAATGAATTTTGAATCCATTTATGAAAGAGCAATTTACAAAACGTATAAAAATTGAATTTACAATAAACATAAAATTTAATTCAAAATTTTAATTGTGACTCAATGAAAAAAAAAAAATAAATAAATAAAAAAAATAAAAAATAAAAAAAATAATAAAAACTAAAAACTATAGATAAAATTTCAAGATATCAAATATGAAATGATCATGTTAAAAATGTACATTTTCATGTTTAAATCAATAAGTCCGGAAATTAGAATATTCTTAAACGATGTAATTGTAGACATTTTGAACGAAAATAATCTGATTCGAGCAGAGATTGCGCATGAAAAGGTTCGCGTTGCACGTCATATCTAGTCTTTCAATTATTGCTGTCACGCAAATCGCATTGTAGGTGATGCCGATGAAAAGGCACAAGTTTTGATTCATTCACGGGTCAGATAGTATATCATTCGTTACGATCATAAGTATTCAAGCTGCCAATCGGCAGGAGCGATTTGTCAATACGAATTGTTATGGTGTATTGCATTTGTCACAACTTTTGTTGTATTTTTTGTTGTTATATATATTATATATATATAATTGTGCATTAATTCGATATTTCGTTTTCTGTTTCAGGTAAGTGATCGTAAATCACACGAGACACTTCTTATTTACACTGGACATAAGGTTTGACATTCACGTTGTATAACTTTATCAAACAATTGACAAACTTTTGGATTATTCATTTAGGCGATGAGTGAATTTAGATTAATTTTTACGATTCCATCGCGGTAGATACGAATCTACTGGTTATCGATTGATTAATATTTTACGATCGCAGATTATCCGTATCTTAATGATACATTTAATCGATGGGAATTAATAGAACGAAATTTGTACGAGTATTCTAAGAATGATACCAATAAATCGGTCGTAAAATTTTGATGTTCGAGTAAAGCAGTATCGGTGATACTTTTTGAGGCAGTTGAAGCCGGCATTCGCTATTACATGCCATTTAACTAGCGATCCGCATGCACTGAGTTCCATTATTTTTATGGCTCTGCCAAAGCCAAACACTCGTAAGAGTCCTTTAGACCCTCTTGACTTTTCTGTCGTATTGTTACACAGTAGGGGTCTCCGTAATATCTTATACGCTCACTTGAATAATTTTTTTTTATTAAAATATCGCATGACAAGTTACTTTTCCTGCAATCTTATTCCGCTCGAACTCTTTATTTTAAATAATCAAAAAGATTAGCTTCGAAACAAGTTCGGAATGATATCTAAGCGATTTGTGTAAATTAAATTTACATCTGACGTTTTTGCGCGAAATGTCAGGTGACAGGGTATAGCGAGCGAATATAAAGTTACATTGAAATAAGTTTTGAAAAGAAAAGTTTTGGATCGCGAGCGTGAATTATCAAGAGGGCACACAAACTTTATACCGTTTTGACGCTTATCCACTTCGCTAAATTCAACATTAGCATTAAGAAATATATCAGAAGTCAAATGCACTGTGTCACTTCAATGTCTCTTCAACCACAACGGCGTTAATTCGATGTTTACCTAATGAACGATGTATTATTTCATTCATTTTGTTGTCGATTAGTTAAGGCAGTTTTTTAGCTACTTTCATTATTTTATAGCTAGATTTAAAATATCTATCAAAGCTGGAAATCACTTTTGCCTGACAATCAGATGTTGTTTTCTCTCATTATCCATTTATAAAATTGTGAAGTAGTCTTGCATTTTACTTTTGAAATACAATTGCAACTAGAATACAGAAACGATCTAAACTTTTTGACAGTTTAATTCACTCTTTGAATTGAATTGATCACTTTGAAAAGTATTCCATAAATTTTAAATTATTTCATTGGAACATCTAAAAACATTGAATATTAAAATCTTTAAAAGCAGAATCAATTAACAGTTTAGTATTGATAGAATACAAAAATGTTTAATATCGAAGTTTATTTAAAAGTTTAAAGTGAATTGTTATTAATTTGTCAAATTAATGAATCTTACGAAATGAAAAATTGATGAATTAAAATTTTCATCAAGTCATAAACATTGAAATCTTAAACTGAAAATGATCAAAAATATGTATGATAAAATGAAATTAAAATTGTCAATTTTCAGTCATTTCAACTGATTTCTGATTTCTGAACTGATGATTAGTTGTATGTTCGGATGTTTAATTATGACTGTTCATTTGTTTTTAATTTGTTGAATTTGTCTCAGTAATAAGTTTCCATTAACAATGAATGATCGGTCGAAATGATCAAACTATGAATATAGTTTTGCAGCTCGTGTGACAAGCCATTAAGAAAGATAGTGAAAAGTTTATGAATTGATAGGATCAAAAAGTGTCGCATGCCAAAACCACGGAGCAAACACGTGGAGTCAGCGCAGCGAGACCCCTGTTGATCTCAAAATCATTTGCAGTAATTCGGCGGCGCGACAAATCTGCCAGTGTCGGTCATGAAAACGAGGTTTGGCGAAAATTTGTCGATCAGATCGACCTATCACTGTCATCGGGCGAGATAACCCGGAGTTATTGCAAGCGCAAGCATGTCGGAACATTTTCAAGTCGGTAAGCCGCATAACTCGCAGGCGGTCTCGCCGCAGAAGCTCCGTAACTCTGTTAATTCATATCTGCGAAGTTGGCCACCGGGGGAACTACGGAAGACAGGGTTGTGGAGGCGTTCCGGCGGGGGTTGATTCGCCGGGGCCTCCGCCGCTCGCTGCCACAGGGGGTGGCACTGACAGGGAGAGCCGAGCTTTCCTTGCTCGAGCGCACTTCCAGGAATCGATACGCTCGTGGAAAGCCCCAGCGCCACCATGCAGCGCCCTTCCGTCTTGCTCACAGTCGCACATCTCACTCGCACCTCCGCGCGTAAACGCGTCGCAAACCACCCCCTCCGACAACAGTTTTTATACGCCACCACTCGAGCCCCTAAATCACGCACCATACGCGTTCCATACACCTATTTTTATGTGTACTTCTATCCAGATTCGTCACAGATATCATCCCATTGATCTCCGCGGATTTGGCCCTGCGATTCCATTTTTTTCCACATTTTTTTTTATTCTTCTTCTTTCCGTCCTAAGATCACGTCATAAAATCGTTTTTGTCGCTTTTTTTTTCAATATTGTTATTGCCGTAAAAGTGGCTTTTTCGTGGGAACTACAAATGAGTGTCAACTCAGTTTAGCATTAAAGTCTTCAATTTAAATTGAATAACAATTTTTTTCACGAAAGCAGAGAAAAGTTTTTACAACCAATCAATACAAATAATTAATGTAGTTTAAAAAACACATAAGGGTCTTAAATCGAAAATTGTTACTTCAAAATGTCTTAAAATTGCCAAAATTGCGACTCAATAAATCTTAAATTAAGACGCATGTGTCTCAATTTAATAATAAGTCCTTGGAAACAAGTTGCTAACATCTGCAAAGAGGGGCTTAATTTGAGGCAGTTTTACAGTGGCGTTGAATGAACTACTTTGAAAGTTCAAAGAGAAAATTGCTTATTACAAACCAATTTACATGCATAAGCCAATTGTCCATGTAGAGTTTCAAAATAATCTGTGTAAAGGTTTTTTTTTGTCATCATTGTAACAACGTGTAATATTGTTTTTCAGTTCATTGGAAAATATAAATTTAAACCCCTGTGTGTATTCATCGGAATAACTTACCTGATTTGTATTTGTCCAATAAAACATAAATAACTTGAACAACCTATTTCGCAATTCAATTGAAAATCTGCACTTATTGGTTCAGTGCAATTAACATCAACAACCTTTCGTGTACTCATCGAACGCTCAAATCGTTCTTTAATTTATGTTTCCAGCAAAATAAATTCTATTTCGCGAATCCATCTACCGAGCATAAAATCATTCATTCATTTATTCACAAATTTAATGGATAAATTTAATGGGTACTCTTTTTAATGTATTCACAAAGTTCTAAGGAGCAAAAAAAAAAGTGCAAAAATAACAAAATCCTTAACAAAAAAATGTTTATAACAGCATGCTTTTTCACTTCATTTTATAGAAAAACTTAGTTTCGATGTCTTTTCAATTATTTTGATAGTTCGATTCGATTTAACGATTGAATTGTTATGATTATCTTAAAGGATAAGAGAAGGATATTATCATATTTGCCCTAAACGACAACATCATTGCTATGATTTATGAGAAAAACATAAACTCGACCGTTACATCCTTTGTCTGAAAGTAAAACAGTACTTTTGGATGGGCTTATAAAACTAGTTGGCGAGCGCGCGTATTTAGAGTAAAATCGTGGATGCAAGCGGTAGCAGTAACATTTGTGATAATATTCTTACAGTTGAAGGTAGTGGGTTAGTGCAAACACGTTGGTGCATTGGAGGAGAAGCATAGGGGAAGGGGTGAGGGCGCGTGGAGGGAGTGAAGGGGAAGGAAATGACACTGGGAAGGGCATGGTGTATTAAATCATAGAACCGTGCGCCTACTGCCGGTTTACTGCTGGATAAAACGTAGTGACTGTTATGTTATGGACCACCTGTATGCCGCGACCCTGAACTCCAGCTCAAATCTATATAGGTCCAGAAGTATACCAACGACGTCGTCTCGTCTTATTTGTTACGCTCAACTTTTCACAAACAGTCATCGAACAAACTTTGTACGTTATTCAAATATTACTGCACTCTACTTTTTTTTCAATTGGACGTGCTGAATAATTCTTGTATCCGTCATTCGACACTTCACCGGTTCATGTAAATTCATCATCAAAAATCGCGACTTTTTTCCAAACTGATAATCTTGTTCCTATTCTTTTTTAATTACTAATTTCGTAACATCAATTTAGCATCCAACGATCAGATGTAGTTGAGCATTCAATTAAGCAACCATTATCGAAGATACTAGAGGAGGTATTGGATGTTACTTTATTTTCTCTCCCGTTGGAAAAATGCAAAATATCAATTGCTCAATGTATCGGTACACATTCCTAGTATACAATATCTTTATTATGGGAACCTGTGTAAAGTATGCTCGCTTTGTCGGGGAACGGTGTACACAACACAAAGTACACTGGATATCTGATTAATTCCCATTGCGAATGTCTTTATTGTATTAATGTTCCATGCCAAGATAAGGTACTCGATTGCGATTTCACCGTCGGTACATAAAAGAAGATAATAGTACACTTAATGTCTTGCGACATTCTTGAAACATATTCCAATAAATGGCTGTCGAATTGTATGTTCTACCCCGGCATGTCAATTTGTCGATCAAATTTTTGTATTATCATTATTATTAATTCTTTCATAACATACAAAACAACAATGAACTTTAAATTTGCTCATATTTCGTTTAATTATACTGATCTCACTTTTATTCATTTATCTAATTTCATGTTACAAGTATATTTTATGTTACTCTGATTTAATATTCTTTATTTATTCTTTTTTTTTTTCTTTAACCTATGTACAACTGACATTGTTAATTATTAATTGTTAAGAAAGTAATCTCATTGACAAGTGTAAAGAGTATGCTTTAAAAAATCTATATGAAACTACACACTATTTTACACTGTATGTAGACTAAAATTACACTTGAAAGTGAAGATATAAGACACGTTGGGTTATGCTTGGTCAAAAACGTATTGATTTGTAGTTTTCAAGTGCAATATCTTGTTATTGTAGCTTTTATAATATAAGTGTAACTTAGCACATGTCAACTTCATTTATAAATAGGTTTCATGTTAATCTTACGTCCATTAACTTTAAACTACGTTTACTGCAATTTTATATTTTTTCTTTTATAATTTTATATTATATAAATATAGTATTCTCAAATATCTAACATTTAATCATTCAAATAACAATAACAATAAATTATCTATGAAATTGACAATTCAAAAAATGCACTTTATTCTGGTAATTCAGATTGGAAAATGAAAATACACTTAAAATTGCTGTACCGACATCTTGCGAAATGTCTAGTGCAATTAATTAAGATGATGATACCCATTATGTATTTGAGCCTGCCTGGTGTTTTGAAGCCAACTTTTTGCTGTCGATAGCAACACCGTCGAAAACTGCAGCCATGTCTAGGGAATAATTCAAGCCAGTCACGTGATCACATTGAAGCGTTCATTGTTTTCGTTACCAGGACAACAATTATGGAGGAAGTATCCTCTGGTAGGGGTTCGCAGACACAGGCTACTGCTGGTAAACGGGCAGTCGACCGAGGAGAGGAGGAGTAAAACCCGCGAAACCATCGTAGGTGGACGAAGAGCTGCTTATAATGAAATTTAAATATGATGCAAATCGAGCTAGATAAGATGAATAATAATCACGAAAAAACGAAAGTGAGAAAAAGTCTAATCGAGTGCATTTTATGAGAAGACTTGACCGATTGTTACAAAATTATTATTATTATTTTTTTAAATGAAAAGAAAGTCTAAAAGTGAACAAATAAGTTAACTTGTACAAAAAATTATTTAATTTTTGTATAATTATCTTTTTGATTGAAAAATTACAAATTGTATTAACAATTGTTGTCAATGGCCTGTCGATAAATCGACTAATCATTACGGGATATATCGAAATGTCTGCGACTGATCGTTGGGAAGCTAAATCCCGTGAAATATGTCGACGAATCACGCGAATAGTTCGCGTCACGGCACAGTTCCGTGATCTTAACCGACCAGGTCTCGTCGTTTTATTTTATTTTTTTCCCTCTACGGACGAGACATCCCTACTCTTCCGGAGGAACGATCAACACCGGTCTTATCAAACCCTCCTTGGAAACCGTCATAAACATATCGTGCCACGTAGCACAACTTCTCTGACCTGCCCTAACTTCAACGTTACGCGAAATGGCACCTTAAATAACATCTTAACTGGACGTCTATTGTAAACCCAGCCCTCAAGATACTGATTTGAATCCTTAACTGAATCATTCATATTAAAAAAAAAAAAAAAAAAAAAAAAAACATTGTAATATTAATTTGAATCTGACAATTAACAATTATTTGTTAATTGTATAATTTATTGTTATATTATTAATTGCACATTTTTCATTGAAAATATAATAACTTTCTTGAAAACTTTGTAGTGAATATGGTTGATGAAACCTTTTTTTTCAAGCGTAGCAGTTTTAGATAAAACGTTGCTTTGCAAGTGAAATGAACTAGATAGACGACGGAATAAGCAGAGTGCGGCGGTGATAGAAAACTTGTGATAATTTATTTATACACTATGACTTTTTTTCCATAGCTTTCTTTCGAGGCAGAGGCAATATTGCGAAAAAAAAAATCCGTTACTCTATTTAGCAACAGTAAAAGAAGTTGATTTGAAAAATTGAAGTTAGACAGTAAAGACACACTTTTTATTATTGTTCAGTAAGAACTCTTTCGAGAGGTTATAATTACAGACCGTTCAAGCTGCCTGCATTATCTCTTGTGCAATTTATCGGTTTCTAATTGGATAAATGACAATGCAATCAAGCATAAACTGTAAACGTTCAACTTTTTTATTATATTCAAATAGATTTATTATTTATATCATTTTTTCATAATTTCATTCTGTTTATTTTGATCTGTATTTGAAATTATTAGTTTATTTTGGTGTATTTGTTATTTCTGTTTTTTAATGATTTGTCATCCAACGAGATGAAAAAAAAATGTATATTTTGTGATTTTTTATACTCCTGCAGAGGTAAAAGTGGTAATGATATAACACATTCGGTTCTCGGGTAAAATGTGTATAACGATAGTAGTTATGGTCGTCTGCACTTTAACTGGAGTTTCGATCGTAGGAACAAAGTGGAGAGCGGTGGAGAATAGTTTTCTTTCGAGGGCGTCAGCGATAAAGGTGACATAGGGCGTCGCGACGTCCGTCAACCTTCACGGGGTTGGTCGCGTTCACGGGGCGAGATTCTGCAGCAACGGTAGGCTCGGTGTTCTCGTCCCTCATGTCGGGTTGAAGCGCAGGACGCCGCCAGGGTCAAGGAACCGCGCAGACGCGGCCCCTTCATTTCTCGCAGACTCCGGCAGCAACCCCTCTGTGAATGGCGACCCTCACAAACCAATCGTATTCCCGTTTCCATCCCTCTTAAGTCCTCGCTTTTCTCCTCTCTCGACCTGGCCACTCCGTTTCTCTCTCTCGCCCTCCCCCCGCTCTCTTTTTATTTTAGCTCTCTCTTCTCTGCTTGTTTTCTTTTTGTTCCTTTACATCCTTTCTGTTACGCTTTTGCCTTCTTTTCTTTACAAATACTCATCGTGCCACAGTATTTATTTTTAGAGAAATATGCGATAATACGAACAACGAAGAAAAGAATTCGCTATTTCAAGTCCGCGATATTCGTGCCGGCTCAAGCGTTTTTATCGATAACTTATTAAACCAGGAAAAAACTCTTTTTTTTCCCTCGACAAAACTCTTCCGCGAAACTTTCCGTCCGAAATAATTCGAATTGAAATTCTCAAGTTACCTAATCTCGCGCGCGCCGCGAGCATCCAAATCATAACTCAGACTCACTCAGGATAAAAAAGAGGGAACAATTAATTAAACGTGCACTTTATCGATCGGACAATAATAAGTTGGAAAAATAAATTCCAAGTCACTTTATACCGAAATAGCGAAATCATTAATTTCGAACAAAAAATTCAAACTCACGCGTTGGGCGCCAATTTTTTTATCGCGTCCATCGCTCCGACTAAATTCAGTCGTGACGCAATTATTCAGATGAGCATAATTTGTTATTCTTAATCTCGGTAAAGATAAAAAAACCAATAAAACGGGAAAACAGATTTTTGGCACTCTGGAGAGCGCGGTTAACGTGGCGTTTATTTGGTACGTTCTTTTGACGAGCACGTTAATTGTCCTTCGAGTAGCGACTAATCGATACTGGCTACTGCATCACTTACCATATTTCGGACCTTGATCGATGATCAGTCTGTGCCGATTTGCAATTATTGTCGACGCTTTATCGGCTGGCACCTGTCGTACGCTCACTGATAGATTCGACTTAACGCTCGATCCTGAATACACGACATAAACGACGCGACACGATATACGTTTCCCATTTCCAAGCAACAAACTACACGAGTTCAATTAAAACCAGAGATCAGCGAATTCTTTTAAAAATTTGTTTCCTACCGTTTTGATCGGCTTGTTTGAAAAATTGGCACCGATGTTTTTTTCTGTTTCTTTTTTTACTTTTTTCTTTTTAGTCTTCATTGCGATACATTTTGGGGTGGTCCGGAAACGCTTTTCTCGTATGTGGCTTCGTTGAGCGTTGCTTTGAGAGCCGATGGTACACGAATGCACACTTAATACTTCGGAAGAATATCAGCGCGGTGCTTCCGGGTGAGCAAAATAAAGAAACGAATCATGCCCGGGACAAAACAGCTGACGCCATGGCTGCCGCCGAGCTTGTTCCGCCCTTGTCTCGCCTCGGGGAATTTAAAACCAATTCGGCAAATTGCATCCCTGCCAGCTCGGCAAGACGCAATCGCTCGGCTGAACTTAAACGATAATAACCTACAATTTCAAATTTTTGCATAAACGGGCTTGCATTAGTTTCGGCACAATCCAACTCATTTGGCGAAGCTTTTTGCGGTGCAAGTAAACATGTTTAAAATTGGTCGATACAATTTTTCAGTCGCAACTTTTCTGCGAGCGTTCATGGGAAAGCGCTGACGAGCCATCTGCAAAAATTCTTGGACTGAATTATAACGCGCGGCATGACAATTATTCAGTGACAAAAAGTCCGGACGCGATAGGGCGGGACAACTTCTTTCATTTTTTTGTTCTTTTCGTTGAGCTGTGCAAATATTGCGTGGTGGGATCATTATTTTTGCGATTTCCGGCCCCGATCGGGAATTATACGACCACGCCTTATGACAAGCAAGCGCCACGTTTTGCACTTTTTCAAACCGATGGAGAGTCGCCTGCGAAAAGGAAATGTTATAGTAACAGAACAATGGACCTTCTGGAACAATTTACTTTCCTCAACAAAAGAATAATGGAATTCTAAGTAACATTCACGGTGTCATCCACTTGCATTTTTGTCGTGTACTTTTTGTCCAAGTATTACACAGCGCTTGTCATAATAATGTATAACGTAATCATAATGCGCGGCCTTTGTGGATCGTTTCTGCCATGTGCACAGAAATTCGCGACCCAATATTTGTTTTTCATTTCCAATAAAATAAAAACATCATTTCTGTGACATCACTTTTTGATATTCAAGTCTATTAAAATCAGATGAATATAATCAATGCCACTAAATTGTCATCTATAGAGCAACCGCACGCAACGAAAATTAGCAAACGCAAATATATATGCCGTGCCGAAATAATAAGTTTTCATCACGTTACATATCTATGTCACACCGCACTTGTCATATTTCTTTCGCCTTCGTATGCACAAGAAACTTGTAGATTATTTAATTACCCGACTCCGGGGAAAAATGATACACCTTTCAATCAAGTTGCTTCTCGCACGATTTCAATTATATCTTATTCATCAATTTGAATACCAATCAATCGATTAAATTAATTTCAAGAAAATTCACGGATGACGGAGGGGGGACGTTCGTATATTCTACGACGACCGAGAGGTATGCGATAGCTACAGGCATGTTTGAACGCGAGCAATTTTTCAAAATGGCATACTTGCATTAAATAACTGCGAGGAGAGAAAGAGAGAAAGAGAGACTAGTAGTGCATGTGCGAGTGCACATGCGCCACGGTAAATTTGTCAAGGTAGGCTCGCAATGGTGGTAGCTGTGTGATTGCCGAGGCGGCGGCCTTTGAGTCTCGCGTTTTAACAACCTTAGGTGCATAAATTAATCCAGAAGCCCGATATCGTTTGATTCGCCGCCGCAATGCCGTACCGAGCCACCGCAACATCTCGTCCTCTTTGTCGCGCGCGCGTGCTCTCCGTCTTTCGTCTACAAACTCGTCTTGAGCTTCGTGTATTCTTTTTACGCGTCTTCCACCCTTGTTTTTCTTAACGCAGGTACACAATGGCACGCGGTTACGCTCGATATTTATACCCACTTTTTTATGGCTCTAAACTTGTATTGATTCTTTTTGACAATTTGACAGCCAAATGACCAATCTCACAAGCGTTCAAAAACAATATGTCAATGGTACCACATAATAAAACAACAAAACACAAAAGCTGACACAACAAATGGTTTCAACCAAATTTTATTGCGTTCATTTAAGTACTCAAATATTATATATATGATGTCAAAAGTTACGAATTTCTTACCAAAGTTTTCATGTTGAGTTTACAATAAGACATTGGTCGGTATTACGGTTACTAATAAAGTCGTAACAGCTGACGTATATAAGGTATACACAAGCCTGGCTAAGATCGATTTTATTTTCTTTCTTTCTTTTTCCTCCTATTCTCTTTTAATGCTATATTTCTTTCAAGCTTTGAGTTTGCCTATGCAGCCATACAAACTTGATGACACACTTGGATAAAATAATTTATTTGCCATGTCACACTTATCAAGTCCGATTGGAACAATTACAATTTCAACCTGGTAAAATGTAACTTGAAACACGTTACCTTCTTGGACATTGTGTTTTGTTAATTATTTTTTTTTTTTTTTTTTTTTTTTTTTTTTTTTTAATGACAGTTTTGATAACTCGAGGAAGATAATCCCGGGCGTAATCAGTGATTAATCGGTTGCAACTGCCGCGACAATAACTCGTAGGCAGATGCAGAAAAAAAGAGACACACGAAAAAAAAAACATTTAATTTCAGTCGCTTTTATACCCACAGATATTGTCGTGTTTTCATTTCGCGTTGCTTCTCTCGTTTGGCACCCGCAGTTCCCCGCCGCACATTCTTCTTTCTCTTTTCCCGTTTTCATATCTCTGCAACTTCCATCGACGATCAATATGCTACGTAAGCGGACAGTCGCTCTGTAAATGTAATTGTTGTTCGATTTCTTGTGTCTTAATTGCTTCTACGCTTAACAACGTAATTACCAAGTAAAAACGGTTACTCTGTATTTTTCTCATATTTCTCGTCCGTGCCTTCGGCTCTTGTTTTGTTTTCCTTTCTCTCTTGCCGCAGTTTAATAGTTACCTCTGCCTTTACGCGTATTCTGTCGAACGCCCGTAATAAGAAACAAAAGACCACTGAATTATAACTGCCTGGCTGTTCGAGCGCAAGGTGGCGTTACTGCACGGACGTGGCCGATAGTTACCAAACGAGCCACCAGTTTACAGCACCGGCTAGGTCAGTAATCTGGTACACTCTGTCTGTTTGTGTAAACACCGTGTCTTGAATTCATTTGAATATTTTTATTTGTTCTCAAACCTGCATAATAAAATATTGTACTTTGGAAATAAATGCTTATTATTTTACTAATGGGCTTATGAAAGAAAAAAAAAAAAAATAAATAAACTAACGAATAAAAAAATAACAAAATGGAAATATTCGTATTGAAATTTTTGGTGAAAAAAGGGTGATCTCAAATGGAGAAAAAATTTCAATTACTTATCGGTAGTAATAAATAAACGAAATAGCCTGCAAAACTGAGCAAAAACAGAATGCAAAAACGTGATTCATAAAACATAATCGAGTTCTGTATATTTTTATGGGCTATAATTTAGTTGAAAATCCACTTCATAACGTTTATGTTTATCTCCGTCAGTTTCACAGCCGCAAACGCGCTCTTTCGCGATATCGCATAACGTTGTATTTGCATGCTTCCCAAGTTTAATTAATTTCGATACGATTAATAATCGGTTATACGGCTTTTGCCGAAGAAAAAAATGGCGTCATTAAACAAACGCGATAACCCACCGAGCGATAAATTCTGTTGCTAAAAATCGTTTTCGAAACGTCCCGATAACCGAATTTTTTCATATCGCAAATTTTCATTCCTCGCCTAAGCCTTTCCGAGTGTACACGGACACGTGCGTGAACGTGTTGCTGTGCGAATCAAGATTTCTAGGTTGCGTGAATAGGCGTATTTTATGGCCCTCGTGAGTTTTTTGTGCCCGGAATTTATTCGAGCAAGAAAGTCGGTCTGGTCTTATACCATTGTATTTTATCATCACTTAACCCGAGACCTACCTTAACATTTTAAATCTTTACTATCTGGTACGTCTACGTGTATAACACATAGTTAACGCGCTATAGCTTACCAGCAAAATGCAAATTAAGCAAGGTGGAAAACAATTTGAAAAAATTCCTTAGTAAAAATTTGGACAGATTTTACTTTTGTTTTTTTGTCAGGTTCTAGCAAGGAAAAATAGCCAGGTACAGACTAGGAAAGTCACACACTGAGTCCATAGTCTATGAAGATTTTAGCTAGTATGTTGCCAGGAGCAATTTATTGTCTGCAAATCAAATAAAGTAGAACGCAAGTTAAAAAAATCACAATGTCAATAATTATTGGACACTATACATTAAAATTTTCTATTGTTCACAAATGGCACACTATATAATTTTTTATCTTTTTTTTTAATTTTAAAAGTTTATTTTGTATTTTTTTAAGTCAAATAATTGTTGTTACGAAGAAACAGTTGATTTGTAATTTTAACAAATATAATAAATTTAATTCAATTTTTAAATTATTCTTCAAATATATATTAAATTGTATTTATTTTAAGAAATTACACAAAAGTGTTTCTTATATAAGAGTTATTTTTAATTTTTAAAAAGGTTTCATCACGTACAAAAAGACTCGATCAAGAAAAACTTCACCTTTTTGACTTGGTAGAATAGAAAATAAATAACAGAATTTTCACAGGAAAATTAAATTGAAAACATATGGCGTTCTGATCATAAATGAAACGTTGTTCGCAGCCTTTATCTCGGACTCAGACTTATTTACAAGATCAAATTTGTTGATCAGAAAACTTGAACGATGTAATGTCAAATTATACACAATTTCAATGCCCACAAAATTCAAATTTATACCTCCATGTAGGCATAAAACAAAGAAGAAACAAGCGGTGTCGCCAAAAGGTTGCAAAAACCTTATCCTCGCTTAGTGGTGCGAGCTCAAACCGGCGTTGTACATCCATCAGTATAGATGTTTAATTATTTTCTCAAATCCAGAGATGAAAATTGTCTACATTTGATGTTGTATTTTTTGCAATGTATTTAAAAAAAGTTGATTTCATAGGATCAAAAAAAAATCGATCCATCCACCCAAACTAATAGTAAAATAAATAGCCGGTCGCAATTTGGCATCATAAAGATCCCGGAAAAGACAATTTCGAGACATGATTGTGGGGTCGCGGGTCACGGGCACGCGGCCAACAAGAGCCGATGCCAGGATCCGCCGACTATCCTCTATATTGGGTTTGGTACTGTAATCCGCCGTAGTTCGGCATTGTCGCGCTAATTAAACCACGCGATGTGCGTGTCACAAGTCACTATACTGTGACGTCACACTCGAGCACGCTACTCGTTTTTCTAAATTCGTCCCCCGGCTGCGAATGTGTGTTAACAAACTAACGAGAGAGAGGGAGAGAAAGATATCAATTAATCTGCGCTTGTATGCAAAAGCTCTCCGATGCATATTTTTTCAGCGCTGCAATTAAAGATTCGTCGATGCAACGAACATCGGATTAGCTGAAACAATCGTCCGGCACTAAAATGACGTCTCGTTAGCGCTGTGAAACGGCCTCGTCGGGAAATTCCACAGCCACGCTCCGATGCGTCCTTATTTATGCCGCAGACTTTACGATAACGATTCTATTGGCTTGACATGTTTATTTATTTAATTACAATACATTAACTCGGTCGTTTGTGGAGTTACTTCCGGTTTCGCACTCCTCTTGCTTAGCATGTTCCGTCCATTAACTCGACTTCGGTTCCTTCGCTTTTTTTTTTTTTTTTATTATTTTTATTTTGCCAGTCCATCAAAAATGATGATAATAGAATCTTGCGTTTGACAGGAGAGTTTTAATAGCCGATTTCACACTGATATACTCTTGAGCAATATAACTCCGTATAGGAATATATATAGACCGGCTGCAAAGGAGAGTGTCACCTGAGTTCTCGCACCTACATGAGAGAGGGTGACAAAAAGTAAAAGTTGAATTTGACGTTATGGAACAAATGGCTAGGGAGGATAAAAATCGATGCATTATTCATGGTGTTCTTCGGCCGCGCAATTAGACCGCGCCGCTGCTCATTGAATATCATGTAGCCGTTGCTTATACAATTGATTGTTATGCCACGCTCAGTGAGAGCGTTCGCCTCGCAGACGTTACGCCTGGTAGAGCCGTCTGTTCCGCGATCGCTTATCAACGTATTAAGCGCAATTCAAATTACAGAAGTCTGCAGATCGCGCCGATATACCGATGCAGCGTCATCTATTTCCTACTGCAGCGTGCATCCTCCCCGGAGTTCCCAGAACTATCATTTTTCAAGAACGACTTGTATCTTGAACCGATGAATCTCAGTGGCCAAGTAAAATATACGCACGCGCCACGATATCAAAAGTGATATCAGATTGCTTTCAGGTTTTGCAAATTATGATATTCCAATTGGAAGTATATTTTGAAGTGGCAAAGGAATATGAATTTGAGTGTTTTAAAAGACTAAATGAGCAGGGATGTAGAGAGTGAGTAAAAGAGTGCAGGTGCAAATAAGTTGCACTGTCAAGAAGTCACTTACGGCTCGAGGACAAAAGTTTCCCCAGAGAGTCCTTCGAGGGAACAGGATCCGTGCTAAGAGAATACTCTGTTCTGGTTGGAAGAGGATGAACAAGGCCTAAGTGAGAAATAAGAAACAGAGGGCGAACTCCCGCAAGATTGCGTAAGAATATTGATTCATCATATTGATTCAACTCCTTGAAAGGAGATTCCATCGAGCAGCTGGTGTTGCGACCCAGATCTCAAATTTTTGACATTCCAGAGGCTCGTCGAACGAGCGAAAATCTAAAGTCGATTAGTCAAAGTTGGTTCGACGTAACAGGTGATTCCTCGGAGAATCCTCGTCCACGTCAGGTACTTGAAATGACGCCGGAACTTCTCACGGTAAATCAGAGCTGTGGGGTTGACGGGGTGATGTGTATGATTACACCCTGTCTCAGAGTGCAATAAATCTCTAGCTCCTCCCACACGAGGTGGATACCTCTCTTTTACCAGAGATGGCACGTTTTTTTGAAGCCTGCCCCCACAATTTCGCACAGTCCTAGATAAAGAAGACTGACATTAAAATATATAATTTAAATGATTTTTGTTCGAGACCACTCTGTTCTCATCAATTCGAACGAGCCCGGTTCAACGCGATTAGCATAAGCGAATTGAAAAGTGTCGTATAATAGCTGGTCTCGGAGGTCGGCCAGGTATATTAATGATATCTTCACTTTTATGGGTAAAAAGTAATTCTCATCGTGATTAGCTCGATGATTTATCGATGGTCGCCTTCGAGGCAGCACGCGCGCTTTTTTTGCAGCAAAAGAAATAGGATCAAGCGAGATTTGATTTCGCGATTCGAAGGAAGCAATTTTCTGCTTTTCGAGAATATAATTTTCGCGCAAGGGGTCGCCGTCGCATTTTCGAGATAAGACTGCGCGCGGATTGCCGCACCCTCCCGCGTGAAATTACTTCGCTTCGCGGCTTACCCCTAGCGCCCTCTTGCACGCGCTCGCGCGCCCTCTTCTTGTATCCCGGAGATCTCTCCCTGCAAATAAAGTAGATACCTCTTCTATTTTCACATCCGGAAAATTGCTGTACTGCGAGAGACGTTCTTCCGATGGAGTGCTGAAGCGTGCCCTCCGGATCGTTACTTTGCCGTTATTATATGTCGTATTATGCGGCTCGTAAATAACTGCTCGGATACAATAACAGCGCGATTCAGGAATCATTTCCTCATCCTTTTTTCTTTCCCTTTTCCTTTTTGAATGTTGCCCACAGCGTTAACGATCTGAAGGTGCGTTTTTACTGCAAATCCATTTGCCGATAATAATTTCAACATTGTTGATGTTTCGACGTGGAGCAACAGAACAAAATTGAAACGTGAGTTACTTTGGATTGCTGAATTTTGTTTCAAGAGAAATAAAATACAGTGAAAGTAAAGAGAGCAAAAAAAGTAAATCCTCTTGTTGAGATGCGTTACGCTGCAGGCAGTTGAGCGAACAAATCAATTGCTTTTCAATAAACATAAAAATGAAATCGATAGGCGCTGGACGCACGACTGCGTACGTGCAATATTTTAATGCCGCAAGGTGACATCCAGACACGCAGATTTTGTATTAAATTTGCATATCGTTATCGAGTGAATGTGGCCGAGATTTAGCCACGATTTCATGTCAGTGTTGATGTGCGCAAACACTCGACGTTCTTATGCGCTTATCCAATTAACATAATTGCGCAATTATGATCCATTGAGCGCGTGATAGTAATACATATAAGGGCGTATCTTTTGCATCGTTAGCAAAAACAACGGAAAAGAGCGACCGGCCGAGAAAAACGTTCTTTTTTCTCTTATACAACCTAACACAACTGTGTCGCATGCGACGTTATCTCCGGTATTCACCAAATGATGATAATTATCAACATACTTACTTATCTTCTCTTTATTTCACTGCTCACGTCTCAAAATTTTGATTTTGGATTTTTTGAAACAAAACATTCCACAAAACGATGATACAAAATGACAAAATATATAGTATAGAAGATGAAGTCTTGAAATGTATACTGAAGTGTATTTTATATGTTAAACCCAACCGGCAGCTGTTACAGTCGATGTATGAGTAAACTCGAAAATGATTGCATAACATCAAATCTTCCTCGTCATAAATAGATTTTTCATTCTCAATTTTATTTTATTTTTTTGTTTTTGCATTTGCAAAAACTTTTTGGCATAGATATAAAATGCAATCGACAAAAATAAAATGTTTATTTAATAAAAATAAAAGGTGGTTGTATATTGGTGCGATGAGAAACAGAGCAAAGTTTATATATTTTACGACAAAGATAAAAACAGAAGGACTACATTGCAACTCGGTTATAGAATTTTAAGAGCACAGAAAGCAATGCGTATATACATATGTATACGAGAATTTGATTTACTGACTCACACCTTTACGATCGACCCACACCTTGATGCTCGATTCGGCGCGTTATTCGTCGAACGTGGCGATAAAGTTGGCGCGTACGACGTTCACCGTCCACTTTCATGGATCATCGGCTCGTTACGGGACGTCATTATTTTCGCGACAACCACATTTTGCCCGCGTTACAACAATATACCTCTGCGCACAATTTAATGCCGTCCCGTTGCAGCACAGATCTAATATTACGAAGACCGTCCAACATATTTATACGAGCGTCACTTCTTTTTTTTTCACATTTATTTTCAACTGTAACGGCGATGTGGAAAGCATTTACGATCACTCGATCAATTTTTGTACCTCATTGAACATTGATAAAAGTAAATAAATAATTTTGTTTTTACATCTACTTCGGACGAAAAAAAAAGAAGCAAGACACTCGTTCATTAATTATCAAAGCTTCCTGTATTAATTTTAAAATCACAAGCTGTACACCTCTTTTTTTTCATTTATTTACCTATCCCAAACTTGTTGCAATTCATTTTTCAATCACAAATTGAATAATAATATTTAATTCAATGTAACTCGCGTGACTGATCGTTTTAAATCGGTAATCAGGAACAACCGACCTGATAAATGATCTACAAATGTATGTCTATGACAAAAGTGGTTGCATTAATTATTGCTCCAAATTAAAAATAAAAAAATTAATGAAGTTTTAATTCGTGCATGAATATGAATTAAATATAATTAAATCGGTTTATTTGTATGATTTTTGTCAATAGGGTTAATATGGAAATACGACTGAATTGTGATTTTCTTTTGTTTTTGTTCAGGTAAATGGTGTCCACGTAGAGAATGGAGTTCGCCGCCAGACTCGCAAAGGGCAGCGAGTGATGCAGCGCGACGAGGCGTTCTCTATTCCTCCGTCCTACTCGGCAGTCCCGGTAAGTGAAACATCTGTTCAATTAATTTTAGATCGCGTTTAGATAACACTAAAAATATTGTCTGATGTCGCGAGGAAACGCACAGTTGCGATTTCCAGCAGCGGAATTCGAAGGGTGTGAACTTTTTGAGCAACCAATGGACGAAATTTGGGTCATGCTCTCGTGTTGGTGGTTAGACCGACGCGTTTACAACTTGAACGAATTTTAATCACTGAAAATTCACCACGCCGAATAAATACATCGATGCCAAGAGAAACATCGTCCAATCAGATTTTGGCCGCCACATGCGTGAGTTCGACGCGAACAAAAATAACACTAATGATAAATAATGGACGTTCTTGTTATCAATGGCTCGACTATTTCGATTTGCATTTTTCGAATTACCAACGCAGATTTATAGCCGCAATTTTTTGAATCACAGTTGCGCATCTCATCGGCGTGATTTAAATTACATTTTTCGGAGCAAAATTCACAACACATTTTATATACCTTTTTATTATTATTATTTTTTTTTCTTCGTATCAACGAAATGTGATGCTAAATTTTTTTAGAGATGAAAGAAAAATGAAATTTATAGAAAAAAAGAAGGCGAAAAGAAATCGCGCGTGCGTAAAGAATGAATCTTTGGGTTGGCGTCCCTCTTGCCCTCTACGTTGCTTTCCCTCTCCGAACGAAGAACGATCACGAGAGGTTAGCGCGCAAGCAAAAGAGGTCTCCATGGCAACCAGGCGAGGCGGGAATGCGACGGTAACCATGGCAGCCGCGAGATCCTCTTGGTCCAACCTATCTATCTGTCCTTTTTCGACCTCTCGTCCTCCTCGCGCGGATCTTTTCCTTCCGCCCACGGATCTCGCCGGCTTCTTTCTCTTCTTTTGCTGTCTCCCACCGCTTTTCTGGACGCCCCTCTCTTAACGCGAAAACGAACGAAGCGGAATGGAGAATGGAAAGAGAGAATAATCCTTCATGGTACTCTAGACGGATCGAGCTCTCCAGCCGATTGCAAATCGTATGAAATTTTGTCGTATGCTAATTTTCAGAGCCTTTTTTTTAATTATTCAAATTACCGTCACAATTCCGGATGAGTTTTTTTTTCTCAAATCAATTCCAAAAGTTCGAAACAATTTTTTTTTTATTTCTTGCAATATTGTGATAACTTTGTGATTACATATTTTTTACAAACCAAAGAAATATTTTTGTATCACTATAACGTTTTTTTATTTATAATTTAATTTTTTCTTTACTTTTTTAATAATAAAGTTGCATTTTGTATGAAAATCAGGTTATACAAAAAAATTGATTATAAAAATAAAAATAAAAAAAATCTCGTATGTGGAAATTGGTACACCAAAGAGACTGGAGGTATCATATAAAATGTTTAAAAATTGTATACAGAGGAAAGTAATTAAAACGAACCCGGCAACGATTGGAAAACAATAAAATGAGTCGGTATCAGCGAGAATAAGATTGGCAATTTCTGTAGCATTAATTCGGCTAGTCAGGAAATTGGGTTTCGTACCGCGAACAAATTCGTCGAAAATCTGAGTGCATGGCTATACAGCGAGATCTCGTTACCGGGCGGGGGTGGGGAACGAGCCGGGTAGTTGGCACGGTGGACAGGTCCAAGCCTAGAAATTCTCTCGATTTGGTTTTTCATGGCTCGCACATCATCCCATACCACACAGGCCACCATTTTCTGCGCCCTTCGGCTCTCCAGCGACAGACACTGCGTTGCGGCAAGGCTCTCCCTTTTCGTAATGTAAGGGTTGCGCTCTCAACGTTAGCTCGCCAGGGGTGAGAGAGTTTAAAACCCCTCAGGGCTTGAGGTCCAAGCCGGTTAGATTTATCGGATGTTTTGGTTGGCGGCCATTGTTAGCCTTTCTCTTCTCTCTCTTGCTCTTTCGTTCCACCTTTCTCTCTTTCACTCGCACAGCAGTGATGCAGTAAACTTATACCAAAGGATCTGAGAAATTGATTATCGACTACAATTCAATTCCTTCGATTGATTATTTGAAAAAAATCAAAACGTCCTGTCTGAGTAATCAATTGCAAATTCAACAGGATCACACTCGGAGGCTTAGCTCTAGCTGCGAGGGTACATAATTATAATCGAATTCATTATACTGGGGAGGTCGAGGGAGGATGAAGAGAAAAAAGAGGATAAAACATATTACTTCGTCATTAGTGACGAACGAAATTTAGCGAATTATCGAAAGCTTTGTGAAAAAGGGACCGTCCATTGTTGCAGGCTTGTCTCATTGTGTCAGAGATGAGTCTAGTGATTTCTCATTCAGCAGGTAACTGTCATCTTTTAAGGCAAAAGATATTCCTCGACCAGCCGAGAGCATATTACTGCTCGATGTAATTTGTTAACGAAATACATTAGAGCTAGGGAGTAAACGCAAATAACTCGAAAAGCTGATTAATTAAGTTAATGAAAGTAACCTTTTTTGTTGTGTAACCCCAAAACAGTGGGTTTAATTCGAAAAACGGTCGATCGGGCGAGGCAAAAAGACGACAACAGAGAGAGTTCGTGGAATTTATGAAAAATAATTGAGACGAGCAGAGAGGAGAAGGGCAGCCTTTTTTCGAAGCCACACACAACTCAAGACCACCTCATGTTCTTCGATTAGCAGGAGACCGACCCAACCGTGACCTTTTCTTTCCGTCTGCGTCTTCATTCTTCTTCGTCTCTCGCTCTCTCATCTCGGCTTATCCACGCGGTGCTAACCTATGGATAGCAACACGCTCTCCCTGTGCTCTATCTTGCGGCACTGATTGGACGATCCATCACCAAAGTCTCGTCTCTTTTCTTTCCTTCATCTCTCTTTTCGCACCGACTCGTCCATTGCCTTTTATCGTCTTTTATATCCGGACTGGACACAGACGCACACGCATGCTCAGAGTTATTCTCACCTTACACATTCGTCCAACGATTGATGGAACATGAACAAAAAAATAATAATAATAAAATCAATAATTTTTGAAAAAACGAGATGACCTGAGAAATGCAAAACACTTTTTAAAGAAAATGTTAGCTAAGATTAATCAATACTTTTATAATCTTTGATTTAATTGTTCTTTTTTATTTTTTTTAGTTATCATATAAGAGACTAAACTATGAACGTTGTTCTTCAAAATTTTATATTTGAATGATAATAAAGTAATAAAAAGTAGAAGAAGCAAAAATTGACCAAACTTTGAATGAAACTTTATATGTATATATATAACTTTAACTTGAATCGAATCTTTTGAATAGACAAGATAAACAATGGATAGCGTTAACTTTTCGAAGAGCCAAGTTGATGTAAATTAGTACAATTTGAGCCGAAGCGGCGTTTGAAGTAAACTCGCGCAAAAGTCAGCGAGAAAAGTGCCTTGTCATGCGAAAGAGGCCTGATAAAGGCGCCTCGGCGCAAAATAAAACAGCGGCACACGGTTCAGGCGTATTCATTAGTTCCTTATTCAAAGGCTGGCGAACAGTTCCGGAATTGCGCGAGAGGCACAAAGCACAAAGCTTCGTCGCAGAACAATGAAAGCCGCAGATTTCATGAAGCCTGTGAGCCCGAAGCGCGAGATAGACACAATGCTTTTGCGGAACGCGCAGTGCACACTAGCGTGTGCCAACTCCCTTCGTATCTGGCTCGTATCCCTCACTCGAAATATTCATACGTGCTGAATATATTAATGCGAGTAAAGATATATATATATATATA
>JAQQRF010000497.1:0-43097 GCA_030523145.1 Trissolcus brochymenae
GGTCGGTCTTTTCGAAGACACCAATCTGTGCGCCATCCACGCCAAACGCGTCACCATCATGCCGAAGGACATCCAGCTGGCTCGACGAATTCGTGGCGAGCGTGCTTAAGAAGTTACATTCAAACTCATACATACCATTTAATATCACGATAAATATCTAGTAATTATAACTATTCGTAAATAGTAGATTAAACAATTAACTTTTCACCTGTTTATTATTTCTCATCCGAAAGTCAGTCTAGTATATTAGCTTGAATACTTGTTTTTCATTTTTTAACTAAAAAAATGATACAGAGAACGTAATAATAAACATGTAACTGAATATAAAAGAACGCGATGACGCCGAAAAAATTGATACATTTTTTAACGTCTTTTTAACGAAACAAAAAGTTTAAAAAAAAGTTACAAACAAAAACATTGTACTTGATTCATGAAAATCCAAGTACAATCATTTTTCTGCGAGTCGCGATTCTTTGATGATATTTATTCGATTTCATCCATGGTCATTATAATTATAATTTCGTTTAGAGTTTCGTCATCATCATTAGTATCATATTCGTCATAATTGTATACGTAATTATAAACAAAAGGACAGATTCATAGTTTGTATGTTATATTAAAATAACTCGATTTAATCTAAGAACGGTTCATTACCAAATTTATAATTTGATGACATTTCAAAGCGTGTAACATTTTCATTTGATATTTGAACTCGCAATAATGGAAAAAAAAGAAACATCATTAAAGTGCAGTATTCGTAATTATTTCGGCTATAATTATATCATTATTATTAATCAAATGTCAGAACTATAAAGTGTAATAAATAATGCTGATACAAATTATTCGAATGCTGTTTTTATTGAACATAATTATAAACATCTACAACACTATTCCAACTAAAAAATAACTGTTATTCGTATGTTTATTTTTTTACAAACCGCTGATTATATTTTATTTACAATTTTTGTATAGCGATACTTCATGAAAAATTATATGTTATTGATGCATTTATATATTTGTTATTAAAAAATTTCTTTATCATCATATATTTGCTTATTCACTTTAAATTTTTCGATGTTCGACAACTTATAGAGCCTTCATTATTCAAACATTGTTTATTTTTATCATTCTTCAAATTTTTTTGTATATTGAGAGACAATGTAATCGGGAGTTGAGCAAACACAAAATTACGTTTTGAGTAAAAAAATCAAATGCAATCAGATTGTTGATAAACGTTATGTGACATTGATTAATGTTTGGTATGAATAATTAAAATGGTGCTATAAGTTTCATCTTAAAAATAGTATTTTACCTTTTTCTCATTAAATCGTTCGTTTTATAATCCAAAAAAGATTTTATTTTTAAAGTACGAATTTTCTTATATACAAACGAGGTATGTGTGACACATTTTTTTAATATATCAAGCGACGACAAAGTATTGATAGCAAAATTTACATTAGAATATTGAGAATGCACATTGCACTTTGTATATCAAATATGGTTTTTAAAATTTTTTTAAATATTTTCATTGACACTAGAAGAACCTTTCATTAATTTTTACAAACAAATTTTCATTTCATTTTAAATTCTACGTTCATAATATTTTATTCTTTCAAAATACTTTCTAACTTAAATCTTTGATTAGATTTCATTACTTCAATTTCACTTTAATTGATTTAGTCAGGTGAGACAAGGTGTTAGAAGGTTTCTAGACAAACGAACCTATTGTAAATGGATGCATTTTTTTTTGTAAATTTGTATACAAAAATTTATATTAAATATAATTCACGTATAACTGCTTGGAGCCAATTTGGCTCCTACGGTTCCTTTATAAAAGTCACTAAGTCTGGTTCTTCTGGTATTAAATCGCATATTTTGAATTTTGTTAATCTAATATTGCTCAAAACTATAAATAAATAATAGTTGTCAACTTTATAAAAATTATAATAGCATAAATATGTTCAAAAAAGTTACAATAACAATGTCGTGACACTAAAAGAACGACTCTTTGTTTTAAAAATAAATTAATTAAGGTCATCATCATAATATTTTAAACAAATGTTAGACATTAATCGGAGTCAGGAAAGGTCCAAAGATAACTTTATGACTTTGTTTCTTTAACACTCAGTTTTTGGCACTTTTTTTGCTTTTGTTATTTAATTTTTCGTTCAACAATACATAAAGTTAAATTGGATCTTTTCACAGAAAACAACCTTGTCCATTTTTATAAAACGAAAATAATTTTTCAAAATGAACGCCTAGCGAACTATAAGATTTTAACGAAGCGATTAATTAAGATTGCATATTCCTTGGGAGTGGATATTACGGTGACGCAGGTGATTAATAATGCGCTTACATTACAATACGATTGTTGTTGTTCGAAGCAAGATTTCTCATCTGTCGTCTAGCCCTAATAGAACACATAATATTGTTTATGTAAATTCTCCATTATCAAAAGCAGCTTATACATAATACAAAAACGCGCTGTTCTTCTGTACAAATTAAAAATGTATCATGCAAATGAATTGACTCATTTCGACAAACAAACATTGAAGAATTGCACACAGAAGATTACTCATTAAACAATTCCGACTCATTTTGTAGATATCAAATATAAATATCCACAAAATAATAAAAAAAAGGCTTAGTTACAAACATTTGTAACTGCTCATTGATAAGAAATTATAACATTTTTTCCAGTATTGATCACAATATTGAGAAAAACGAATTATTTCAAAAAATGCAAATCGGAACACAATAAATGATGAGACACCATATGCGCCATGCAACACTTAACTACACGATTATTGGCTACCTGTCACAATAATTTGGCACAGCATGATAATTGCAGAAACTAGAAACTAAACTAAACCTTTCATACAAAATAACGAAACAGATCTTGGTAGAGCATATTTTTTCGATTAAGAACAATGAGAGATCTGTCCGTTTTTAATTGTACTCATACTTTTAAAACAATTACAATTTTAAACATTTATTATAATTAATTTTTCAGTTTTTAAAACAGTGCCAAAACAAAACTATTTAAAATATTACATGAGTATTAGTTCACCTTATAAAATTGAACATCTTATGTACACTTAAATGAAATGCACTGTTTCCAGATCTAAGATAAAAAAATAATTTTCCATTATTGCACAATTTATTGGAATGTGTAACGGTCGATTTCGAGGCTCGAAATCAAATCGAAACCAACATTCCTCTCAGTTGTAATACTATTCATCATAAATAAAAGTATATGAACAAAAAAGATAAATTGTCGCTACATGCTCATAAATACATTTGCTTTGATTGTACGAAAATATATAAATAATAAATAAATCCTCGGTAGAGTGTGTATTGAAAAATAAAATATAATAATTGCGAAGCGCGTAATCTTAAAATTACAATTTAAGAACTACTTACAATTTTGTACATCGAATGGCATTCAAATTGAAGTTATCTACCTTGAATCGTGAGTTAAAATGAAAATAGCGATCCGAGGAAGAAATCAATGCTCATAATTTTGCAAGTTTAAATAAATATTGTAGGAACACTGTGTACAAAAATAAACGGTGACTAAGTAAAAATTCATAAATGGTCCCATTATTCCATTCATATAAACTGCAGTTGTGTCACACAAATTACAACATATGTAGAGATTCATGAAACATGAATGTAATATATCTGGTAACATATATAGAACATAAATACCAATAATTAATTTATGGGTCATATTATGACACTCATATGCTTGAAATTATATTTGAATTCATAATTCATACGTACGGCACATAAATGGAGCCATGTACAAATTTTTACTTGAGGATTTGTGTCCTTGGGGGAGTTGTGTGAAATCCATTAAACAACACAGACATCACCAAACGAGACAATACAGACAACGCAGTCCTAGACTACGAACAAGCGTTACCTGTAAAGATCGCGCACTGCCTGGTCTTCTCGCGAAGCATTGCGACAGGTGTTCAGTTTGTTTTCCAGCGCCTGTTTTCAACAAAATCTTATTAGTTACGATTATTCGATAAATCAATGAGATCAATCAAGTTTCATGCAAATTATTTATTTATTATTTAAACATATTTTCTTTGTACACTAAGATTGTTGAAATTTGCATGAAGTCTAATTTGTGTTATTGACGTAAGAGAATATTTTATTTCATTGGAAAAAAAATGCTTGATTAGCAATGCTTTAGTCTGAGCATTTCAAAAGTGAATGAAGTAGAGATCAAAAATGTGACAACGAAATTGAACTTTCTATTCGTTGTTTTCCTTAATCAAAGGTAAGAGATAAATAATCAGGCTGAAAGACAGCGGACAAAACAGGAATGACCACGTTTATCTGGTTACAAGGAGAAAGCTGGATGATGGTTAGGTATGAATTAGCAAAGTGGAAGCATTAAGAATAAGAAGGATCAAAAATAATAATTGCCAAACCTTTGGCAAATTAAAATAACATCACAGAGGTCGCAGGGTCGGTCTCGGTTGCACTTTGATACATTTTTCAACTCTGGTCGTCATTTTCGTCTTTTTTTGGTCTCCGAGACAAGTGCATTTCACTTTTTTACAATCTATGCAAACCCACCTGTCGAGCTACCAAATCACCAACTATCATCAACCACCTCTCGTTTTTTTTTTTTTTTTCATTATTCAAAATTTTCGAACTATCTAATCTAACGTTAATCAGAACTAAAAATTCCACAACTATCAATTATTAAAAAATTTCTGATCAAAAGGGACTATCACTTCATGAAAAGTTTTTAGGATTAATTCATTAGATACACGTGGTCTTGGAGGATACAAATTCTACTAACAAAATACAATGAGGGATAAGAGAAATATATAAAATGTTTATTTACCCCGACTTTTCTCATGAGATCACCTATGATGTTCATGGCGAGAATTCTGGTACATGGAGCCAATGGCGGATTGTTGTTGTTATTGTTACCAATCACAACTCCGTTTGTAACTAGTGACAAATAACAAGATTCACGTTATCATCACAATACAGTATTATATTTTCAAAAAAGTTAAGCGTAATTCTGTGTTATCAAAAGCGTGAAGATTTGTCCTCGTGTTGGGCGATAAAACTTTTTTCTAACGATTTGTGAATGTGCGATGAGAGAAAAAAAATTGTTCAATGGAAAAGCGAGTATAAAGAATCACTGACCTTAAATTATTCATTCTATCAAAACTCCATCACCACGAGCAAAAACTCAAATTCATCTTAATATAAAGCGCATGCAATGTAAAAACGACAAAAAAGAAACCAATGTACAGTAATGTTAGTAATTATATCGTATCTTTTTATTTTATAAAATTTGTTTGTATTTTTATGTACATACGAATTTATAAAATCGTAAATTGATGGCACAAACAATAATTTGGGTTTTGTACAAATGAGTTTATACAATAAAAAAAAGTATGAGCAGAAAATAATTACTCAAAATAATCCATAAAAAAAGGGAAAAAATAATCTTAAACGAAAAAAAGTCGAATGTCTTTGAACCGATAGATGATAATCTAATGGATGATCACGTTGTTGGAATGCCACGAGATAATGTAACTATAATTTTTGTACAAGGCTGATGTTAGGAACTGTTATACATTCTTTTCACACTTTCTGTTTTTCTTTGCCGATTCTGGATTATATATGCGATGAAATATTCGTTTCGGAAAGCTATGTCTCTTACTCTTATTAGGTGTTGCATTAACGGGTGTAGCATTGACAGACGAAGTTTCGAGTTCCACTTGGAGCTTATTGCTATCAACTCGATAAGCCTTATCCTTGTCTCCTGGGTGATTACTCGCATATATTTGTATTTCTTGCTTAAGGTCTGCAATTAAATTCATCAAATTTTCATCACTTCTGCTAGCAAACAGATCGTCATATTCAGCCAGAATCAAACTTACCTCTGATTTCGTCTTTCAATCTTTGTACCTTTACTTTCAGAGCTTCTTTCTCATCTAGTTCAGATTCTAACAATGCAGTCTTTTCTATTGCTACATTGAACTTTGCTTCCATCTCTTCTTCAGTTACTTTGCTTACCCTGAAAAAAAAACCAAAAAACAAAAACATAACAAAAATTATATAAACATTGATATACTACTTAAAATTGCTTTTCCTTATAGCTTATTTATTTATTTAATTTTATTGACCTATGAGCTCTTTCCAAATCGTCATTTTTCTGCTCCAATTCCCTAATGTACTTTAGAAGTTTATCATTCTGTGCATTTAATTCTTCGTTTCGCGTTTGCAATGCACAACACTCCCTCGTCTGTTGGTCGACGCGACTTCTTAAGGTTTCCACCTCCGAGACTAGCCTGGAATTCTTTTGATTGACTTCTTTCAACTTTTTTTCCGCCTGCTCCAATGACGCTTCTAATTCTCTTTCCAATTCCTGCGAGTTGTCCTGAAACTCTTCCAGCTCTTGTTCAACATTTTTATTCCTGCAATTGTATCAAAATATAGTTTTAGCATATAGGAAATGTCGTTTTCATTTCTCCATCTTTTTTTTGTTCAATATGGAAGAAATGTTTGCGTGATTAACAAACTTCAACATTATTTCTTAGTTCATATGATAATTGTGTGAATGAACACAATAAATAAAGCAAAACAACTTGTTCTGAAATTTTCTCACGTACTTAATTCTAGTAATATTGCATGAAAATGAGTGTGATAAAAGCTGTGATGCATAAATTTAGATGACTAATTAATGGGTCAAGCCTGGTCTAGATTGCATTGTGCACTCTGATAGAAATTATGATTTTGGTAATCATCATTGTTATGATGCGCAATTACAAACAATGAAATTACACCAATGAGAATTTAAATAGTTGATTCTGTGTTTTATATAGATTCTACTTTATACTATTTTATGAAAATTTTCTAATATTTTTTATTGTACAAGTTTATTCGTGTTTGTTTTGAATTCTGTTGCTGAAAATTTCATCGAAGAAGGTGATATTTTAAGCATTGAACATTTACTTTTATATTTCTGTGGCTTCCGGTAATAACCAGTTACGGGATTTTTTTTTATTTTTTGCAATAACATTATCATGCAATATATGATATAAATATTCAAGTTTATGAAATTAAAATATCTTTATCACAATGGTAATGTTGAATATTTATTTCCTGTTAAAATTCAAAAATATAGAAAACACTTATCTGGTTATTACTGAAAGCCAACGAATTATAAACAAAGATAATGTTTGCGGAACATTAAAGTTCCGCATTACGACAACCTACACAAATCTCTATAAATAACCTTTTGAACCCGATCTTGATTACCTTTGACAGAGTTGGTCCACGAGTTCCTTGTAATATTGAATTTCGTCATCTTTAGTGTTGAAGTTGGGTATGTCGATTTCCATCATCATGACGACAACTTGTCCAGCGCTGCGATATATAAAAATAATTGGGATTCCAAAAAATTAAAAGGATTCAAAAACGCGTCGCTCCAATTGCCTGCAAGCAAACACAAACAGATCTTAGGTTTCCGTTTATTTATTTATTATTAATTATTGTTTAAAGTTCAAAAAGTGGTTGTCAAAAAGATAACCTAAAGAAAAGGCCAAAACTCAAAAACACAGCACGCGACAGGTCGTCGGAAAAACAATAAACAAAATGGATGGGAACCAAACAATTGCCAAGCGATGTAACAAACAACTCACAACGAAGGTATCGATCAAACAGCGATTTTTTTCGTTTCCGTGGGAAAGTTCAGAGAGAAAAGCTTGCCACAAGAAGTTTGACATTAATGTCGTTAACGCATATGTATTACCATTGAGTCACTGGTGTCGAGACTGGTACGATTTCTCGCGACAACTCATAATTGATCGCCCTGAAATTGTTCACTTTCAGTATTGTTTTGAGTCCTTGACGCACAACGATGAACACAAAACAAATGTATAGACGAGACAAACACCTGAAACTCTTGAAATTTGAAATGTCGCAGTCGTTGGATGATGAATGTTGGCCGATTGGAAAATGGCAGACGCTGTCGATCGAGGAGGAGAACGACCACGGTGCGTGCACGTTCCTAAGAGATGCACAGGTGTTTCCTATTGGCGCGCTATCTCCGCCAGCGCCATTTCTCCTCCGCATCACCGCTTGACTTTTTTGAATCTCATCAAAAGATTAACGGAATTCTATTTTTCTGGAATTTATTCTGACGAATTCATTTTCCTCGAAAAAGTATGATTTGTAAAAAAATAAGCTTCGGATATATATCTTGAATGAATTGATTTCAGTAACTGTTGTTAAAATCTATATAGATGGCATAGTTGAAGAAAAAAAAATTTCCGAATATGGGACATGTCATCTTTCTAATTTTTTATATTTTTTGTAATAGAAATCAATCCTTATCAATCATAAGAACGAAGAAAATACTGTTTGAAAATCATGTTTGTTTTGCTCGTTAATTGTTATCGAGAAGAAAATTCATATCTATTTCTGATATATAAAAAATTTTTACGATTGCAATATCGAGTATCAAAAATGATTTTGATAGGTTTCTTAATTAAACAATGAAAAATTTCCATTATGTGGTGCAATTTTTAAATACGATAATTCAGAATATAATTAACTTATCACCTAAATTTTGTTACAAATGCGAAAGTCAAAACTTTTTTTTTTCTTTGCCAACAAATATTTGTTTAATTTAATAATAATAAATACATTTTACATGTAAAATGAAATTCTATGTACAATGGAGTAATTACAACTACAGATGCGATATAGTTTTGATGGATTTTATTATACAAATATCATACAAAGTGATATTTATTGGGCTGCAGCAGCGCTGGGAGCAGCAGCAGCTTGCGCTTGTTGTTCGCGAATGCGGTCTTTCTTGAGTTGTCCCATGAAGGAGGCCTTGTCCGCAGCAGTCTGGAAGCGACCGTGACCGAACTTGGAGCTGGTGTCGATGAACTTGAGGTTGATTTTCTCGAGGGCAGCACGTTTGGTGTGAACCAAGAGGGACTAAAAAATACAATGAAATGTTTTTGAAATACCCTATACCACAATCATGAGATATAAATTGAATTAAATTTGGATTTCAGTCCTATCATTAAATATCATGGATTTTATCATAAAATATAATAAAAGGCTCTATATGATATTCATCATTGTATCAAAATAAATAAAGAATACTCCAAATTTTTGTGTTACTAGTTCAACATTTTTACCTTGCGAAGAGTGATAACACGCTTTTTGGGTCCGATGCAGCAACCCTTAATCATGACGAAGTCATTATTGACTTCACCATAGTGAGGGAATCCTCCCATGGGAGTGATGGTTTTTTCAGTAAGATCATAATCGGTCGCAGCGTTGTTTTTGATGATCTGCAAAACACAGAAAATAACATAAGAAATTGTTGTTATTATGTTTTAAAAGGTAAAAAAAAATAGTTTCGAAGTTTGATATGTTTCTGAATCGGGAGCCTAAAATAGGATTTGTAACTGCTATTCTAGAACTAAAGAATCAGATGTCTATTATTGCCTCGTGTCATAAAACATCGATTCTTCTAGATGAGCAAAGTAGATGCAATTCAAAGAGGCAACATTATTATCTGCACTATAGAAATAGAAATGTGGTGTACCTTGCCATCCTTGGTATGGATACCCTGTCCAATTCTGTAGATCTTCTTGTTCATCTCTGTACGATGGTGATAGCCCTTCTGACCAGCACGGGCAACAGTGAAGGATACACGGCTAGGATGCCAGGCACCAATACAGGCGACCTTTCTCAAACCCTTGTGTGTCTTTCTGGGAAGTTTCTTCGTATGCCAACGGGAAGTGACACCTAAAAAGAGAAAAAAAATCAATTAAACAATTCTGACAATGCAAATGGCTATTTTCAAATTATTCAATTTTATCGAATTTTCAGTAGGAAGGCAGCATGAGTTTTTAATCATCAGTTTCAGACGAAAAAAATCATGTATTTTCATCATATAATTATGTACTTTGAGTAAGACCATAATGTATTTCAGAACAAAGAAAATCACCTTTGTATCCTTTTCCTTTCGTGACACCGATGACGTCAATCATCTCATCCTTGGCAAATACCTGGGAGACTGGGATCGGTTTCTCCAAGTGTTCTTTAGCCCAGTTGACTTTGTCTTCAATGGTTCCACCGTTTATTTGGATTTCCATGATGTGAGCTTTCTTCTGACGTTGTCTCAAAAGTTTCATCTGAAATGATAAAAATCAGAATCAAATGAAGTGAGAAAAAAAGATGTATTTGATGTAACAACAAGTAATAACTGTCAAGCTTCTTTTTATTGAAATTTATTTTTTTGGAAGGATGTACCTAGTACGGTTTATCTTACTGGTCCCAGCCCAATGGGCTACAACAAGATAGTGGAATGTACTGTGCATCTCCAGTAAGGAGAACTTGTTCTTCGACGCCCGGGATTACTGACTGTTACAGTGCAAACAGCGTCATCCCTTCCAGTACCAGATGAACACAATGTGCTCATCTGATAAAGTTCAAGGCGTCGCAGGAAGTTATAATTTCAATTAATT
Organism: Trissolcus brochymenae; assembly: GCA_030523145.1. Taxonomy (NCBI): domain Eukaryota; kingdom Metazoa; phylum Arthropoda; class Insecta; order Hymenoptera; family Scelionidae; genus Trissolcus; species Trissolcus brochymenae. The sequence continues at coordinate 10,542 of JAQQRF010000497.1, forward strand.
AATGTTATTTGACCCTTACCTGAGTGTGAGCAATTACGCGCACAACTTTGCAGTACTTGATGATTTTCTTCAAGTCCTTATCGATGGATTTCTTGCCAAGATCATCTTGCCACTTCTTCGAGGCTTTGGTGAAAGCCTTCTTCTTGCTCTTGTACCTGTGAAAGACAATTGACTCCCATCTTATATTTGATCCTGGAACGTGCCGGACTCATCATTTGAGCGGAGACCGGGCACATTTGTTGGATTAACCATTATCTTTGATTGGCTAGTTCCAACTTCAACACTCTCATCCAGCCGCTGGCTGAAGCGGAGAGCTAAGATGGACTAGGATAATTTTTTGTGCACGTGGTAATATGCAAAATATTAAAAATATGAGGTTTTACCTACCAGTTCTTGTAGAAACGTCTGCGACAGTCTTCGGAGAGATGTTCAGCCCAGACAGTGGTCAAGGCACGCAGACCATGAGGAGTTTCGATGTAGCCGACAACACCGACAACGACTAATGGCGGTGTTTCCAAGATGGTCACAGCTTCCACAATTTCCTTTTTGTTCACCTCTGTAAAAAGAATACAACTTTAGAAACATCTTTCATAATTGCAATTATAAATAATATTCGAAATAGATCTATTATTTTGGAATGTAACATTTTTAATTATTTTCACGTCTGATAAAACTTACTTGAGCCAGGCCTGTCTGCTTCACGCACAATATGAGTCATACCAGCCTTGTAGCCGAGGAAAGCAGTTAAGTGAACAGGTTTGCTCGAGTCATCCTTAGGGAAGGCCTTTACCTTACCACGATGACGACGTGACCTCTTCTTGGGGTAGAATCCCATAGACCCATGTCGGGGAGCACTAAATTTTCTGTGCGACTAAAACAGAAAAAAATAATGTATAAAACATATGCTTCTAAACAAATCATTCACATTTTGATTGCAAATTATTTTCAGACCGCCCTAGAATAATATCTTCATGAATTTTCAGTTGAAAACCATAAACTTGAATAATCTAAATCATCATCTAGTTTTGCACACTTAACCTATCTTCTTCGGTTATTAGTTAAGAGATAAAAAGTGACGAAAAAATAGTTTTCTAATAAATTTACTTTTGAAAAAACAATCCAAATTGTTGTTAGTTAAGTCAGCTGAATATCTTTTTAATTTTAAAATATCACATGTGGAGTGAAAATGTGCCAATAATGCTCCGATCTTTTCACTTGTTTCGTTGGGTACAAATCGTTAGAAATCGTAAAAATAATAGTTGCATTATATTTATCATTGATTGATCAATGAAAAAAATTATAAACTGAATGAATATTGTGCAAATTCGTTAAAGATTGCGCGGATTAAAAATGTTTGAGTTCTCACTTACCATGATGACGTTACAATGAGAGGCTTGAATCTGGTGGGATTCGTTTTTATACCTCGAGTCGCCATTAAGAGTATGAAAAGTCCCTACGATATTTTATGGTAACATTTTATATATAGTCATTACAGATTTATATTGGCAAGACTGATATTTTGAAATAAATTTTTTGCAATATAATGCACTGATTGAACTTACAAATAATGTTAAATAACTTTTTTTATTTAAATCAATGTTATTAGCATATTTTTTGTTTATAAAAATAAAATTAGTTATTACAAATGAATTATAATATGACTGAATTATGTATAAATCGTTATTTGACAATATTGCTTCAATTGTTAAAAAAAATACTATTTAGAAATAAACATTTATATCACTATTATCGTTATTTGAATATATTGATGCAGACTAGTGCTATACACGTGCAAAAAATGTAAGAATTGAGACAAAAGTTGTTCTGAAAAATAGGACTAGTAGAGTCCTTCGTTATATTTTGTCCTGTCCCGTCGGTCCTGCTTATTATTACCTGCTATTCCAGTCCTGGCGTACGAGGGGAACGGAAATTCGCTCACAGCCAAGCTAAAACATATCTATACTGATATCTACTTTTTGTAGATTTTAAAGATTGTAAATCAGATTTGTCCGTTGACAGAGGAATTTTCAGAATATGATCCTGCACTGTGGTTGTAAATTCAGAGATTTAATGATTCTTGATTCTCGATTTCTGAAAGTTGTAAATAAAATCGCATACATGTTAAGAATGAAAATAATGATTCATATTTATTCAGTGATAAGCATATATAAGCATATATTTTACGCAGTTTGCTATTTTACCAATTTGAAAATTATATTACTCGTCAGAATGCAACAAACGCTTGAAATAAATTAATAATGAATACTGGTTGAAAATTAATTGTATGAAGAATGATTTAATATAATTGTTCATTGAAAAGGAGTTCAGTTGATTTTAATGAACAACAATAATTTTTAATCACAAGTGATCATAATTGAAAAAATAAAATTTAGTGGCACTGGTTCAATCATGAAGCTTAAATATGTTTAAAAGTTTACATTATCAATACCAAATTTACGAAAGTTGCGTTTAGAAACTCAACATTGTTACAATCAAATAAACAACAATCAAAATAATTTAAAAACTTATATTAAACAATATCAAACTACCATCTTATATTGAAAATCATTTTTTAAATCCAAATTTTGGCGTAGTGGTTTTAGCTGTAACTTTCAAAGTCGGCGGTTTTGTTGATAAAGGTATCTGCGTTCTGCCGAGCATAGTTGTTCGCTGACTTGCACCAATTCCAATATCAGACGCCCGTCTTCTCGGCGACTGCACTGATCGTTCATTCATTGCCAAACATTTTTTTTTCTCCACAGGTTGGCTACTAGTAGTACTAGTTGTTCGACCGGTGTTGACTTTTGCTGGTACATTCAAAATTTTTCGTGTTTGTGTAATAGGTACTTTAGAAGTTTCTGAGTGAGGTGAGGAGACGATGCTCCCTCGGATGTTCGATTTTTTAAGAGTTGTCGAGGTCCTTGGAAAGTTCTGCAACGACATTGTAGAGTCTTCTCGAAACATGCTGCCTTTCGATGCAAGATCATCGAATACCAAGGAAGGTTTTTGAAATATCTCATCTGAAAATATGTTGGAAAATTGTTTCAAATTTGAGAAGTATATAGGTGTAGACTTATAAAAGAGAATTTTCATGGAAATACCATTTAATGACCACTGACTAGACGATAACGGTTTTTTGATATGTTTCTCAACAACTTGTTCCAAATCTCGCAAACTTTTCAGTATATATTCCAACACATCACTATTACAATCTTGCGAGGAAATTTTTTCAGGATTATCTTCGATGGTGAATGTTTCTTGGCGTATCGGAGTTTGCCGTTGTGATGAATCTGAAGTAGACGATATAGTCGAACTATCTGGCGAAATTGTACGGAGCATGTTTGAGTTCAACTGAAAATGTAATAGTTTTGTTTAATTTTCATTACAATTTTCAAATATTTGAAAAACTATTTTTTTTCAAACTCATGTACCGTTTGAAATGGTTTATAATTAGCTGGCAGTGATGTTCTGCCAGTTAATTTTATTTCTGGTTGAGTGGAACTTCTGAACATTTTATGCGAATCTCTATTATTTTCAAGCATTCCTGTGCAAACACTTGATGTACTTTTGTTAGCATCCCCGTTTGTCTTTTCTTGGATAATTTCACAAAGACTCTGGATGATTTGTTGTAAAATTACGTTTTTATCTTTACTCATTTGTGGCAAAAGGGTACTTCCTGTTTCTTCAATCTTAATCACATTATCCTTGAAAATAAAACTTACCAATTAGATAACAATAAATTAAAAATAATTTGCAATTTAATATTAATTTAAATTATGAATTATATTCATAGTTTAAATTAGAAGCTATTAATTTGATGTCATTAAAAAGTTGAAGTTTTCTTACACTTCCAGTTACGCTCCAAAAAGATCCGCTCTGTTCTTCATGATTAGGACACTGACAATTTACATCGTCCATTTTCATAATAGCGTGCATTTTTGAAGAACCGCATTGCATTGTGAGTGTTACATTGTTAAACGGTACTTTAATTGATTCCGGGTTTTCTTGTCTTTCAAATTTTTCTAGCTGAAATCCCATTGTTTTCAAAAGACAGACAATCACAGCAACGTCAGGTTTTGGTGCTATGTGTAACTAAAAGTTACAAGGGGATAAACGAATAGATAATACACTTTCATAATTCAACAAAAAAGAGTTATTTATAAAATGAATTAGATCAATATTTTACATTTTGGTATTCAAAAAATTTGCTTAACAATTTAGACGATATATGTCAAAAATAAATAATTATTAACGAAAAAAGAAGAATAAGTAAAAATAAAAGCGGGTATTACAAAATTGAAAATCACGAATATGTACTTACATGATTTTTTGAATTGACCTTTTTCCAAATCGATAAAATGTATTTATTTTTTTCAGACTCAAAATTATCGCTCGGAAGGTCCATATCTGTTGCCCACTTGACTATCGAACTCAACGATTGATAGCTAGCAAGAAATTAATTTGTTAATTTGTAAAATTGTCACGACTATAACGATGTTCGAAGACACCATATGCCAATGATCAAAATATACTTGATTGCCAATCGTCAAATTCACCTTGCGATCAAAACAGAATAAAAACAAAATATTATGGCCAATTTCAACTGGAATCCTTTTATTTTATTTAAGTCTATTGCGCAATTTTTCAATAAAAATAAAATTACAAATAATTGAGGTGTTAAAATTAAATTATTTAACAAATAAAATTTAAATTAATAATGAGAATAAGAAATATGTTACATTTTATATGTATAAATAAAACATAGTTTAATAAAGTAATAAAGAAAGAAAATGTGAACACCAAAGTTTATTCATTCAAAACAATAAAAAATCTAACGATTATGCATATCTTCATTCATTACACGCTCCATAAAAATTTCTTACACATCTTATATACTTCATTTTACGTACCACCATTACATATCATTTAAATGAGAAAAAGAGACAAAAATGAAAAGCAAAAACAGTTCATATTCGTGTAATAAATGCATATACTAAATTTCGTTCACAAAAGTTTCTGATTAAAAATATTACAACTTTACAAATGTACACTTTATAAAATATCAACGAACTCGCTTACATTGTTGGTGTTTGTTACAAATCAAAAACACTGGCATTAAATTTAACCGTAGAAAAACATCTCACACATGCATCATTATATAATATATAAAATCACAACTTAATTGTCCAAAATTATTTTCACACTTGTAAAATCACTATGGTAAGGGCCAAGGGAGTCCGGAGAAATCGACAGGTCCTCCTAGTCCAGCATCAGCTTCTAGCAGACTCATGATGACGGCCATGGCAGCCTCGTCGTTGCCGTCTGTGGGTGCCTGATTTTGCGTGCTGTTGATGACGTTGCTGTCAATCATCTCAATAACATTCTCATCCGTTGTATCTGCAAAAAAAAATCATCTCAGTTAGATGGAGATTTAGGTTCAGCTCCGGAAGCTCTGGAATATCAATTTATAAAAGATCAAATGTTAATGATCAAATATGTTTTTGCTACTCTTATGAAGGTGTTATATTTTAGCGCTGAACTATATACTTGAATGTTATTCGCTTTGACATCTAGGTATTATTAAGTTGAAAAACCAGCCTTCATAGACAGTAATAACTACGACCTTGGTCGTTGGCGATGCTGCTAAGTTGGGCGTTCCTCTTGATCGGCCTGTACGACGAGTTTCTGTTGTTGCTCATGTCGCTCCGAATGTTTGAATTGTTATCCGGGCTCACAATTGACGGCAATTGGGTCTTCGAAGAGAGAGGGAGAGAGAGAAACAAACAAAAAGACGTTATAAAGAGAAAAACTTGAACAAGGAGGTTTTAATTAGAAGTTGCAAATGTATTTACCTTAGAACTAAGCAAAGCAGGTTCTGGGTCAGGACCTGGACTGTAGCTCGATGAAGAATCGTCACCGCGTCTTTGAAGGTCCAGAACCTCCTCCGCTATTTGCCGTCCTATTTTACTTACCTCTACATGACTGGAAATTAACTTATCCAACCCACTGTTGCCTTATAAATAATTGGTTGTTTCAGTGCTTGGAGTTCTTATAGGATTAATCGGGATAAGAGTGAAACTTCGGGGTAATTGTGACACTCCAAACAACTTTTTTGGGTCTCAAAACCCATACGCCTTGAATCAATATTGTAAAACATTATTAGTTGATGAATTCGCACAATGAAGTTTTGAATATAAAATTTGAGATGTCAGATTTTACGCCATGTGTCACTTTTATCCCAGTTGACCTTAACTTAGATGAATGCAAGAAAAATTATATCTTTTTCATTGTTTCGTCTCAAAATGTTCAATCGGATTGAACACACAACGGTTGAAAAAAATTTTTTGCATACTGGCTCTATTGGTGTAAAAGTCGTAGTTAACATTTTGATCTCAATCGTTTTATAACAAATAATTAAATATAATTTGTATCATCTTACTTTGAGTAAAGTAATCGTAATTTCCTTGAACACTAGATCCATCAACTTTACTATTTGAACTGATTTCAATTTGTCTGGCGTCATAACTGCAATTTTAATATACAACGAATAATAAGATTAGTCTTTAAAAAATTGAGTAAATTAATTAATTCAAGTGGCAAAAATTCACATACTTCATCAAAGTATTTTTGGCAATCAGGTACTCAATGTCTTTGGTCCAAGGATTTCTAAAACTTTTCCACTCAGATTGTAATCTGACGAAACTAGCACCTTTGCTTCTAAACCTATAAACCTATAAATTCAATTCATTCATATTAAATACAACTATTAAATATAACATATTAACTTAAATAATGTTTACCATAGGAATAAAATTAATTCAAAATACCTGAGTTGTAACACGCTCAGAAGATTGGAGAGCTGCTTTATGAGATTCTGCTAAGTGGGGTATGTCGTCATGATGATAATATTCATACATACTAGTTCCCATTAATTCTTGAGGTAAAAAATCTAGCACCAACGTCGCCCTGGAACATTTTATATACAAATAATTAGCTTTTGAAATACAAAAAAATTAAATATTGTTGAAAAAACTGGGTTGGGAGAAATTAAATCTTAAAATTGTCTCTAGAAACTCTCCTAAACGCTACCTGAAACATGCCATCAGTCACAACCAATCATAATCCTACACGGGGCCCTAGGCCCTACTGTCATCCCCACTACACAGACTTCCGCTTTCACCACCCACACTCACTGCATCTTTTACATCAGTTTTCACTCTTTATTCCGGCTAACACCGAAATGCATCTCATGCACCCTGTTACACTCAGTTATTAAATCCGTTTGTTATTAATCTATCCGTGTTATATTTATTGTTTAACCCTGCAAGTTCAAAAAATATTAAAAATATACCTTTGATCGACAAATAAAAATTTGCCATCCATTGCATGCCGCGAGACGAATTCAATACTCCTTAATTGTGGTTTTCCTGAGATTAAAGATGGCGGTGGCATTGCTGGCTGTAACCTGCCGACTGCGACTAGACAGGACAAGTTACAAGCTTCTCCGTCGGCCTCACTTTCCTGTTCCTCCAACCCAGTTTTAGCCGGGGCCCATGATTTCAAATAGCCGGTGCATTGTATTACACAATATTTCCAGTCTATATTTTAATCAAAACAAAGTAGCTTGTTAATTACAGAACAATCGTATATTCATTATTTATAATTTTTCATTTTCTTACTAAATTTCTTTACAAACTTAAAAACATCAATGCGAGGGCGATTAAATATCTAAGATTTTATTTAAACCGTACAATATAATTTTAGAAAAAGAAAAAAAAAAGAATGTGAAATCAAAAGAAACTGCGCATTTGAATGTACGTAAGTTGATACAAGAGGAATTTGACAGTGAATAACGTTATTCTTATGTGCTAAAAGCTAGTTTTGTTAAAAAACGAACTGTTCATAGGCATCTGAGCGTGAAAGCGCTCGCATATAAACACCCGAACAAAACCTTTCACCTCTCACGATTCGCATCTTTCGTCATCCCCAATTTTACTGTAGATTTATTTTTTGTAAAAATTAACATACTATATACTGTAGACAATGAATTTAATTTATAAAATAAAAGTCCGTACCTAAATTTTGATGTTTTTTTTTTCTCGTTTCTGATTCATCCTTGATTTGAGAATCCCCGCAACTAGCACCACTGACTTTCCTTTTCATGCGACAGAAAAATGACCTTCTAGATCCTGGACATAGTCGCGATACGTCATGTGGTATGTCCGTTTTCACTGGAAGCATTGCTGTAATAGAAATAAAAATTAATTGTTAAATTAATTTGATTTATTTAAACAAAACAAAAAAAAACAAGTAAATTATTTATAATTTAAATTTTTAGAAATTTGGTTTTTTGTTTTAAATTATTGTTACTATAGGCAGTTATGTGGCAAGAGAATAAAAAAAATTGTTATATCAATGATAAAAAAAAATATTATTGTTTTACACATTAAAACAAAACGAATGATTACAATCATCAAATTGTATCGTAAAATACCCCTGGAGTTTGATAGAATTTTGTTCTGTGAACGGTACAAAAGTTGTTATTCCGGTTCTGAATGAAACAAATTGAACTCTTATTATTTACAATTCGATGTGTTGCATAGTTTTAACGTCCATTAGCGTTTGAGAGCGAAAACGACAGAGGCTTATCTGAACTCGTGATTTTAATTGAAATAAAAACTTGGAATGAACGGTCAAACGCATGCTTTGCCTCTTTAAAATGTTCGACTCTGACGGAGTCATACTCAAAACTCGTTTGACGGAAAATATATTGTGCAATTTGTGTGCGATCATCATCATCGTCATCATCATCATAGACACCGCGCTGTTATGTAACGAACAAATTATTATATCTCGACGCGTCAATCAATATACTGAAAGATCAACAGGTGATCAAATTTTTCTATTGAACTTTAAGGAATGAAAAGTCAAAAATAAGCACTTCATTTAGATTTTTTTTGTTTTTCTTTTGGTGGTGAATTAAGAGACAAATTCTTAAATCTTCTGAAACTGATTTCATTTGTCTAGAAAAATTCTTCTTCTCTTCCAATTTCCTTTCATTTCGAAGTCATTGCATAAGATAATCCGGACCGATTTCAGAGAGTGATGATGTGGCTGACGCCACTTTTCGCAGATTTATGACTTATGCATTTTCGTGATTATGTTAATTAAAAAACAATAAACGCAATTCATGTGCTGTTGTTTTGGTATGTTTTAAATTTTTTCTCTTATAAAGTAAATATTCAAAACTTTTTCCAGTCTACTTTCTTATTGTCAATTGCATAGCTCAGTTTTTAGGATCATCATTATTTGCGTATTATTTTAATCGATGAAATGACTTTGAAATTAAATACAATGAGCTTTGCACAATTCTTTTCAAATTTCTTTGTTGCTTTGATTTGACTAATTTGTTAGATTCATTTTGAAGAAAAGCTGTAGCGATCTTTTTAAATGATATACTTTTGGCATCTATTAGTCGTTCCCTAGGACTGAGATCTGAAGATGAGAGTTGTTCCTTGACCTTAGCAACGTCTTTTGGATGTAAAATATCGAACCAATTTTGGCCCAAGAGGTCTCCCTAAAATCATACAATAATGAAAATGATATAATGAAAAGAAATATACATTTTTTAAAAATTATAACAATTGACTATGATCTTACGCAACAATTGATTATTATAATAAGTTATATTATGGCCAGTTATTAAAAAGTAAAAACGTGAGAAACGTTTAGTGAAACATTTTATATTTGTTTTTACTATTTAATTTTTGCAAGTTATTGCCGAGAGTTGATTTTGTTACTTTTTCTTGTAAATAAGATGAAAAAAGTATATGAAAGAGTTTATAAAATATAGATCAAATTATTTCTTCCCGCTATTACGTTTTATTGTAATTATGAAGGCAAAGAATATTGGAATAAGTTTATATTTCATTTCATTGTGAATTATTTTCGGATTGTTAGATTTCATAAAATAACTCGCGGCTGCATATGTTGCAAGGGGTTAAAAATTCTTATAATAACTGTTTGTACGTAACTTTTGATAACAATGAGTGCCGTTTCTTATGAAACGAATAAAATGAAAGTGATAAATAATAAATAGAATTGGTTATTGGATGAAAATATTTTTTTTCGCCTTGTTTGTTTCACGTTTCAACAGCGTGTAAAATTACTGATTAATTATAGCTAAAAATTGGCGTTCGTTTTTCTTAGCCTAATCAGCTCGTTTTTGCAAGGAACAAGGATAACATAATAATAATAAAAATAATAATAGGCTACTGGAAATCACGATAAGGGTCGCGATTGAATCGCATTTTGTAAGAGGGGAAAGGCAGGCCTTGATCTCCGCAGTTTTTTTATCTTTTCACTTTTGTCCGGTGTGAAATGGATATAATAAGACACTCTCAGGTGTGGCATTACAATTCCTAAATCAATTCATCAAATTCATTTTATTGCTATTTTTTTCCATGGTAAAAACGTTTGAACGATAGTTCGCTTTAAAATGATATTGTTTTCGTGACTCTTACCTGTGAGTAATTTAGTGTCTGCGACACAGACTTCGACACGTAAAGAATTCTCCCCCGATCACAGCCAACGACGAAGACGAAACCTTCGGCCACCTAAAAGAGGGCGACAACAAAAAATAAAAAGTGGATACATTTTTCTCTCACATTCTCGCGAAACGCACATTTTAAGGAGGAAATTTTTATCACATATTGCTGCATCATACGAGTTGTGCCGCTTGTGTGGTTCAAATTATACGCGTTTGAATATGGTTTCGTATTGTGTCACACTTAACTTGTACCAAATACTTTATTTTATGCTTTCTTTATTGTCGAATTGATCTAGAGAAAAATATACCATTTATAACTTCAATGTTATTATACGTTTTTTTTTTTCAATGAAAATTCGTCACCGTACGTTGTATTGTTAGAACATTTTTTATAGATATATTTTATTTGAATTATTTATTTTAGATTCAAATGTTTTTCCAGAGGTCAGAATAAACCTCAGAGTGATGTTTTGAGTAATTCTGTTGGTATAGGAATAAAATTTTAGAATGGAATTACAATCTTGTCGTTTGAATTGAACAACTACAGCAGAGTTCAAAGGGCCAAGCAGAGAGCGGGCGTTTAGCGCGGTGAAATTAATGCGGTAATATAATAGTATCGTGAAGTTGTGACGGCAGCTTGGCATGTCGGGTGTGGTCATTTCGTGCAATTCTCTTTATCGCGGGAGATACACAAAGCGAGAGAGAAAGAGAGAATGCAAACGAAAGCCTGATTGCAGATAAGGGTTACGACCGACAACCAAACGCATACAAGCTAACTCGCGGATAGTTGCATATCGGCGATTAAGGATATCACCCTTTTACATAATACTCTGCACTTTATCACTCGTTCAACATCTGGCTGCTTTTCCTGTTCTCACTCGATTTTTATTGTGATCAGTTTCAAATGATATTCCTATTATGATCTTACAAATGATTTGTTGCCCGTTCGATGAATCAAAAAGTCCGATTCACATAATTTATTATCATCGCTTTACAATTGTAAAATAAAAACTGGATTTACTTTCAATAGCAAAGTCACAAATTTATTTATTATTTGATTGTTAGGAAACAATTTTAATACATAATTACCATTTTTTTCATTATTGTAAAAATAACAAAATTGTTCCAAAATATAATTATGAATATCTAAAAGGATGGATAAAAAGAGTTTTAAAAGTTGAGTTATATGTTTAATATTATTGCAGAGCTATAAACAGATTTTATGAAACAACAGGATCAGACCTATTTTTGAGCGTGTGGCGGATGCATTCACTCTTACTTACGCAGGAGGCCATTATTCTACGCTGATAACTTTCTAATGATTATTAATCGGACGTGATGCAATATGTGATTTTCTTTATTTGGCGTGATAAAGGGTTTATTTTATGTATTAGTCAATTTTGAAAACAGAATGTTATTTAATTTATAAGAATAAAATTCTTGTAGCTAATATGTTACGTTAGATAAGATATAGAATGAACAACATACATTTACTGAAAAAAATAATGATTTATATTTAAGTTTGCTAGATCTGTTACAGATTTTTTTGTATAATAAATTCTTATAAACTTACTTGAAGAATAAGTGTCTTGAGTTCCTGGTCGCTTAAAAACGCCGGTTTGTAGTGACCCTCGGTGTAGGAGGTGACTGCGCCAAGAATTGTCTTCAAATGCTGCACCGCCATCCTCAGCACGGTCAATTTGTCAAGTTTTCGTGACATCGCGTGACACATTGGCACCATCGATGACAGTTCTGTGATGTACGTGTTCATCTTGTCCCTACGACGTTTTTCAATTTCACTGTGGTTCTGTCTGGATTGAAAATGAAAACTCTTGAAAATTGTATAACTACATTACACATCTTTTTAAAAACCTGGATAAAAACAATTTATATTTTCTCAGCTCTTGAGATACTCGTAGAGGAAATAGATTTGAAAATGATCAGTTAATAATGCAAGTGGACTTTTAGACGCATATTTGAAGAATAATTTTTATAATAATATAATAATATAATATTATTATATTATATAATATAATATTATATAATAATAATAATTAAAAATAATAATGTATTTGTTTATCATTTTAGAAAGAAATTTAAGAAAAGGAAATTTTATAATTTTATTTTTTATTTTTTATTTTTTTTTATATCAGATTGAAGCATGACCGAGTGAGTATTTGTCAGATGTTAAACAAAGAACCATGTTTGTAGATAAAAAGGTCTACGTCCAGGCTAAGGGTCAGTCTGAGAAGATCCCTGTGAGGGCACATTTTATTGATATAACTTCCTTGTGCTTCATATTTAACGTAGAGTCAAATTCAAAATGAATAAAACAAAAGTTGAACATCTTATTACATATTTGTGTTCTTTTCTTTTTAATTATATCATATCATATATTATATTATTATTGATATACATTATCATGTTTTACATTAGAAACAAATCGGTTTGATCAGCTTCTTCTGTACTGAATCCGGACAAAAGTTTTTTCAACGATGAATCGAAATTGCCAATAGTTGTTTTATATTGAACTCGGATATCTGTTCCATCCGATCGATGAATTTTAATACTCTCATCAAATTCGTTTATTTGCTTTTTTTTCAGTTTCGCGCTATCAGATCGAATTATAGTGCACATTAATTACCTTGATTATGTAAATATTTTGATTGGTTATCAGAAAATATCTTAGGATAGGGTTTTTTATTGGGAGAATTTTCTTACCAAGGATGTTATTATTTTTTCAACCATAAAAATATTTTGACTTGTTTTTAAATTACCATTTTAACTACAAGTTATCGCAAATTTTGTAAATTCATTAATCATTTTATATCACTTATTTTGATCATTAATTATAAAACAGAGTCAGCGTCTCAATTAAAAAAAATATTAAAACAAATTTAAAAAAAAAGGTGTTGCAACGTTGAATAGCGTTCCATTTGTCCCGCGGACATAAAATATGAATGAAAATCGTTATAATTAGACTCGTCGTCAAACCAGTTTCACGGGCTGAAAGTTTTTGACGGCCATCATAACAATTAGCCAAGGAAACGAGAGTTTGAAATGGCGGAAAGTGAGAGGCGATAATTTTTCTGATTGAAAAAAAGTTAATTGTGCCATTTTAGGTGATTATTATCACTTCTGAAGAAGACGCAAATGCTTTGCAGTTTTGTGGAAATTAAGCGTTCTGTCCAAGGCTCTGTTTTTAACATCACGATTGGTGAAGCCATCTTGGTGGTCTCGAGGTAGGTCAAGGTGATCTTCACCTTGTGGGTGTAATATGATATTATCAGGACAACGCCACCCTCGTAAAAGTCTCTTTGAATGGAGAAGACACTTTTATTGTTAATTTATAATATGAGTTTTTATGCAATTTTTATATATTAGTGTAATTTTCTTGATCTAAATAATTTTTTCGTTTTTGTTATGTTTTCAATAATTTAAAATTTGAAAAATATGGATTGATTAAAATGGGCATTTTTTTCACCAACTTACTTTTTGCTATCATCACCAGATCGTACAGATTTTTCGTCATCCCCTGTGTCGTCTGTCATCATATCACTGCCGTCTCTGAAAAACGGTCAATTAATAAACATTTGTGATTTTATAAAACACGAACATAAAAGGGAATGTAAATATCAAATGCTTGTACACTTGTAAAAATGATTTTCATGACAAGACAAAGTTTGTAATTAAAATTAGATAAATTAGATAATAAACTATGATATTCATGACTTTGTTGTATATGTAATTCTAATTACGTTTAATTTATCTTTAGGCAAAATATTCAGTCAGTGCACAACTCACTTTACATTCATATTATTTTTTATACAGCATATTTTTTAAATCCTGTTGAAAGTGAATTTCATTTGATTAGAATTACCGACGAAAAAAAAAGAATCAATAAATTGCTTTATTCATCTGTTGTATTTTTTTCTTTATATGAATTTCATATACACAAGGACCAAACTTAATATTTCTTATAGTTTAGTCATATGAAAAATAGTATTATGTATTACAATTCGTATAGAAATAGTATTAAGTATGTTTGAAAATCTAAAATCATTTGGGCTTTTGAAGTAAATTCGTTCAAAGTTTGCGTTTCATGAGTTTCCCTCTGCACCTTTTCCAGCTTCTGTCAAGTTTCGCGCATTTATTTTCACTAAGAAACAAATCTGAATGTTAATATGGGAAAGTTTCGTAAACTGCGTCATTTCCTGGAATTGATTTAATATTTATTGTATCTATTTACGTAACCCATTCATATCTTTTCGAAAAATCATTCCTAAAAAGTTGAACTATTGTTGAGAAACAGAAGCCGAAACAGATTGTTCGACAATAACTCAATTACACGCTAAGATGATTTAGACTGTGGACAAAAAAAAATGTGTTATGAAATATATGCATTTAGGAGAACGTTAACGCCGGAGGATATAAAGATTATGTAAATTTCATATGTAACAAAACGTGCGCAACGTTAGTTTAATTTTTTTACACTGAGGTAATAGTTTGATAATTTAATGGTAGCTGATGGTTGCATTTGATTAACGAACCGATCAAATTCTTAGTGTTCTCGGCATAAGACTTTCGTTCAATAACTATAATTTTGCCAATTTCGTTTGTGAATATGAGGCGAACAATTTTTACCTTGACTTGAAATTTTCTCATAAGTTAATTTTGGGTTTGATAAGAAACTCAAGACTGATTATAATTCTCGTTTTTTTGCCAAGGTTGTTTTTGAATCAGGCTCGACACCGTAATGAATGTTGGTTTGGTTACGGCAAACGTTTTTGCAATTTTGGTTCTGGTCGAGGCATGTATGATAATGAAAACCGTTATCATTTAATTCCATTGGAAAATTTTGAAGAATGCCATTTTCAGGTCTCACCTATAAAACTGTCAAAATTTAATCAAATTGTATAATTTTAATTTCTTATTTCTTACAACTGTAACTTTTGATATAATCTTGGTTTCCGTGTTCTTAAATGTTGAATGGGTCTGAGGAGCATTCAACAAACACAATGCTATTAATTAAGGGAAAACGGCGGTTAGATTTGGAAGCAAATGTGAAGGTGATAGCGTCACAGCGCGGTTAGAAGTGGCAAACACTTGGTTGGTTTCATAACGTCTTTGCGAACGCCGCACATTTTCCGTATGGCAGAAACCCTTATAGTGACAACCTTCTATTCTTGTTATCTAATGTAAAAAGTACATTTAGTTTTTTCTAATCATTATACTGTTAGATCCACAAGAAATTTCGTTGATTGAATGTTTTTAATTTACTCGCTACAATTCCTTCTAAAAAGCAATTAATATGCGAATAAAACATTTGTGTCATAAAAAAAACAAGAGAAATCGAAATGAAAGAGATATAATTTGTATACTTACTGACAAGTGACTTTTCGTTTTTTTGCATCCGGGATAAGTTCCTCGGACTTGCAGACGGACATGCTGCTTTCGTGTGACAAGTTACGTTTGTGATCATGATGATGATGGTGGTGATGATGGTGGCTCCTGGTATGATGACAGTGGTACGTGGACATAGAACGGTGCTCTAAAACCATTTTTGAATCTTCCATCTGTTGAGTGGGCTCGGACACCGCAGTGCTCGCTTTGGAGCTACTGTTGGCCTCTTTTGTGCTAGCTATTTGGTTCACTTGGGCCAGAGTCGGGGTCAGGGACGGCGAAACGATACCCTCGCCACCACCAACGGTACCCAACAAGTCTTCCAACCCCGACCCTGAACTTATACCTGTAAAATATACTGTGGGACACGAACTTCTGCAAATAAAAATAATCTCTCATCAAACGTACGTCACACAGTTCATGAGTCCTTGCGATTAAGAAACATTCTCAAATTCCCGCAAGAAGTCAAATAATCGGATCTCCAAAGAGCGTCATCATTCTTTTTATAGAATAATGTATGGAAGAAATTATTTGGCGAATTACAAGATTAGTCTTTTTCACCTTAAATTATAAGGTTTATTTTTAAGCTTTTTCTTTGCTATAAAAGAGTATCAAATTGATAGTTAACATTTAAGATTTGTACACACGGAACTCATCACTAATTAAATTTTATTAGTTGACATCTATTACCAATTATTTATCACTTTTACAGTTGATAAATAGACAATTTGATCTACTGGAATTTAGCGACTAAAAAAATTTTTTTTGGAAGGAACAAACCATATGTGACATTCATGATAGTATATATGGTGCAGTAACCTTTTATCCACGTGTCAATTGTTTTTTAATTCACTGTGATATTGATTATATTTGATTCTACTGATTGCTCTATCTGCATTCATATTTGCGGAAAACTATTTGAAAACGCGCTTTTTTCCACTAGGAAACTTGTTCAGCCTCTTTTTGCTTATCAAAGATCCTAGACTTTTTTATAACATTTCTTCTGTGTCTTCATTGGCGATCAAATAATAATTGTATGCCCTGACTCGTGCTCAATCGAAGGTGCAAAATATTTATTGCGAAGAGTTCATAGTATTCGGGCAATTATCTCGTGAATTTCATTTGTGTTCGGCTCCACTGCGGCACGAGACGAGAACGTCTTGGCGCGTGATTTGCGATTCAAGCTTGCAAAAAGTTGTATGCATCGTCGTATTCGCAAGGTCAGCTACTTATCTATTACATCGTCAGAATGTATGCAGTTCCGCGTGCTGTGATGTAACCGCTCGATGATTAACGTAATTCTTGTCATCCAAAGGTTAAGCCGCAGAATTTTTTCAATAAAATTTCACTTTATTGACTATCGAAAAGCAATTCACAAACATATTACAACGTCTATTATAACAAATTTCGAATATTATCACATTCAACAAGAACCAGGGAGAGAAGCATATTTTTTTTTGACTTGGTGAAAATTAACCAGCTTTCATGAGTTTTGTTCAAACCATCAATTTCTTAAAAGGTTAAAAGTCAACTTGGAAACTATAAAACAGTTCTATATTTTGTTTGATATTTTCGTCAATATTTATGTAATTTGCAAAGGTTGTTAAAGGTAATTGTAATTGTTCGATTTATTTTGACCAGAACAGTATAAATTATTGGTAAACAAAAAACAAAAAAAATTGTTCTTTTCGACTGAACTTACTTTTGCATTGGCGACAAGTTATAGTAGGACTGGAGATCCTGCTGCTGATAGAGCGACGCATCCGAGATGGGAGTTTCGTCATATCTGTCGCTTTGAATTCTCGGCCGCAGCTCTTCGAGGGCAATGAACTCTTCAGGCTCTTGAGCCGACTGCAAAAGTTGGCCGTAGACGCCCTGCGGCATCACCTGGGCGACCATATCCGTGCCAGAGGTGCGATACGAGTTGGGTGAGAAATTGTCGTAATCTGAATCGTGTTGCTGATCGTGCTGTTGCTGACACTCCAACGACTGCTGATTTGAGTTTAAGAAGATCTGCTTCTCGGCAGCGTTATTTTCGACGGTACCACCGCTGTCCGGTAAAACATCAGCCTCGTCTGAGAACGTCACATTTTTATCGTTGTTAAAAACTTTCCGGGTCGCTTATATTTTCGTTAACAGATGTTTTGTTTAATTATACAAATGTTTTCTTTTGTTTGTGCTAGTTACAACAATTTCTTCTGTCAATTAAGAGCAGCGATTTTTTTTGTAAAACACGTTTAAAACGTCTGACAATCAAGGCGTTGACATTTGCGATTATTCAAATGCTTGACGATGAGAATTGCTAACGATGATCGCAAAGAAATTATTCAATATACGTTTGACTGAGATTCACATGAATTCGAAGGTATTAGAATTTTGCGCAAGATTGCTGCTGCGTAATCGGCCCAATTATTTGCCCGTTGCTTGCATACTTAACTTCAGCCGATTGAACGATACTCGGACTAGACAACTATATATCTCGAGTCGGACGGAAACCTAACTCCCCGCGATAATTTAAAACAAAGTTCAGTGACTATTTCAAACGTATTATTGATCAAATAAACATTGCCGATTCATACATGCAGTTACTTTATATATTTTTATTTTCAATCAAACAGATATATTATAACTCCACTCTATCCGGATTGTGAGCTAGATTGATCATTGTTTCAAATAAAAACAATGGAATTGGTTGATGATTAATTTTAAATAGTTATTGAATTAAATTAATGAAATTAATGATGATATAATAGAAATGAAATTTAATAACAACGAAAGTTGATTGAACATTTAAGTAGAAAAAATAATTAAAAATTGTTTATTATTTTTAACGCGTTAAGCAAAAACAGGAAATAATGAGTGAGGTAAAATTCGAGTTAATTGTCTAATAAATACGTATTTTGCGCGTCATCACGAACAAGACCATACATCATCGCGTTCCTCATCTAATGAATGCCTTTCCTGATGCTGTCTCCTCAACTCGAATTTCACTCCTTGGTTAGTTTCTCACCTCGATGAACTACCAACAGATTTCCGCGATTACGTAATAACTAATTCATCAATTACAATCTGTACTAAGCTTAACGTTTATATATTTCATATTACATCTTCAATTTGCAACAAAATCTTTCTAAAAACATTCTTTGCAGTTAAAACCCACCGGTAAGTTCATAATTCATTTTCTCGTCTATTGAATAGATTTTGCACTTTCGCATCAGGGAACGTGTTTGAATTTTAATACGAGGTTGCAATAAAGTTTGCATGGTTTGCATTAAAATTGAACTTTAGGTGTACGGTTTGGAAAAAATGATGAAAATGTTTCGCCTTAAATTTGAAGTGTTCATTTATTGCAAGGATGAATGGATTGATTTATCAGGGTGTAGTTAGAAATGAATTTCAAGTTTTAAATTAATGACAGCGAGAGGTTTGCAACAGATATTAAAAGTTAACTTCGCGGATTATGACACAATAAAGAGTTGTAACTCATATGTAGGATCATTTTTATTTGTATTAATGAACATGCGTTCGAACATCATAAGTTTATTCCCATTTATTGTATGAAAAGTTCGGCCATTAATTAAAATTAATTAAAACGTAAAATGCATTAATTAAGTCGTACTTTGAAATTGCAGTAATCATAGGATAAGAACAAATTATTTGCATTGTATAAAATACAATTTTTTTTATCTTTTTTAATTTGATATATATTAACATATACGATTTTTAAAAACCAACCTACCTTTAGCTTCTAAGCTATAGGTAGCTTAAAAGATGCTCAAAAGTACATATCAAGTGCAATTATGCATTGTCACAAATATTCATATTCATAAATAATTACCAAATGTTAAATACATGAGCACAGATCTTATCTGATTGTACACAAACGTAATAAATGTTGCGCGCGATAATATTCCCGTGTACTATACCATAGGTGTATATATATATATATATGTATTTCATTTTCCTCTATCAATTGTATTTTGTTTCTTTTTTCATTTTTAATCCGTGCACATGATTATGTTGCACTATCGAAAAATGAAATTAAGTTAACTTTAAATTTCTGCAACTGGCAGTCAAGTTAATAAATTTGAATGAATTGTGGTAATTGATTAACTAATTTGTTTAAAAACCAATTTTAAAATATTCGTACATTCTTTTTTTGTATCAGAGAATTCATGAATTATTCCTATTATCACAAATTATTTGTTGACTAACTGCAGTTATATATTTTTAAACAAATGTTTAGATGAAAAAGTTGCAAAAAAGTGGCGTATACCAAAAATCGAGTACATCCGACTTGAAGGCGGGGTGGCATTCTCGGTGGCCCGAAAAGAGCTCTGGCCTACTATCCTTTCAATTGGTGAATCGTCGAACTGATCAACTAATCACACTAGGACACAAAAGTCACTGCACTCTTATCACCGAAAACTACATGACTCATTTTTGTTCAACTGGAAAGAAAAAAAAAAGATTAAAAATACAATCAATTGACGTAAGGTCACTGTCTCGAATGTTGTTATTGGATGTCGCTTGATGGTTTCACGGTCAGATTGCTTAGCGTGAAGTCTCGTGGGATAGCGCGAGAACCGGTGCTGTGCGAGTCACGAGTGCGACTAATCGGTCGACTGCCGCGAAATGGTCCACGTGGTCGCGTGCCTTCAGCGCAGGTGGGAGTGACTAAACCGCCCTCGAACTCGCCACTTATATCTTGCACGCAACATTTGGGGCTGACGTGTGCCTCCCCCGGTGGAGTTGCGCCAGCGCCTTCGGTACCCAGTCTTTCATTTGTTAAACCCCTTTTTGTCATTTTCCAACTTCTTTCTATCCAATCTTTCGCTAAAATAGAAACTAAAACAATTATATTATTTATATTAAAAACAACTTTGGATTTTTTTCAAGGACAAAATTGTGTATATTTTATATTCCATATTTTGTTATAATTATTGTATAATTAGAAGGAAATCGTTTTTAAACTATGTCTTTTTTTAAAACACTTGTAGACGTTTTCTTAAACGTTTTTTAACATTGTTTTTACATTGTTATCATAAAACATACTTCGAGTTATTCTAAATTTAGTTAGTTCTGTTTTAAATTTAGAGAATGAATTGTTTGCAGTGCAAATTGTTTATAATTTTTGTAGGCAAACGCCAATTTGTTTGAGCGTTCTTTTCTTTCTGCATCGTTTGATTTTTAAATACAGAGATGATGAGAAAGTTTGAAGCGGGCAGATGTGACATGATCGTAAAGATTTACTGCGTGATTGAAAGCATTATGTAAGTGAGCACGCATCGGGCGAAATATGTTTTGTTCGAGAGCTTTTGTCCACCTCCTCAGCAGATAGTTGAAGCGAAACGTCGATTATACTTTATGCTTGCTACGTTATGAAAAAAGTTTCCATTTGCAGGAGAACGAACGACATGTTTATTCTTTGTCAAATGGTCTCGTGAATAATCGATTTTTCAACATTGTGGAATCTAAATACCTTCTTTCAATTTATTCTGAAAATTGAAACATGATAGTGTGAAAAAAAAGTCTGATTAACTCGATCTTTAAATGGAGATTACTTGCTTGCTTACGTTAAAAAAACTGAACCATCGCGATTTATTAATTACGTCATTCCAATTAATTCGAATTACGCAAGGAAAATATTTATATGACAAGGCATCGTCCTTCGAGCAGGTTGTCCAGTGCAGTTAATTAACAATAATCGCAATCCCGCTTACAATCACAGTCAAATCCTTTCGGCATTGATTAAAACCGTCCCTTCTCGTTAATTAGCAAACGATTTTCCGTTCCATCTCGCACACTTTGATGACCCTTGTTGAGTCTGCATCAGCCAATTCATCGATCAATTATTTCCACTGATCCTGCTACTCGATCCTTTTTTTCCATTCGGATAACATCACTTTTTTGCCCGCAGATTTTATTTTAATTTCTTTTTTTTAAGATGGTGATTTTCATTTTTTGGTTCATCTCAAATATCTGGTAAAGAGTAACATGATAGCTGCAATTATTTCTATTACCCAGGATGACCAGACATTTCGCTTTTCATTTCATTCTCTTTGACTGGTCAAGATAGATTGGGTAAGACGACCCTTTAGTATCTTGTTTAACAAAATTGGAATCTTTCATTAATTGAAATAATATTATCAATTTTTTTCCTTCAACAGTTTCTTTCCTTGATGGGAGACTAATGGCACATTCATGCTAACTATGAATGTGTCGATCTGAGCAAAATTGTTCGAACTTAACTAAGATTCAATATCACATAAATTTTCCTTAATTGACACCTTACAATGGGATTGTCAATGCTAATAATTGTTTTGGTTTCTTCGTTTATTCCAAAAATTTTTCGAAAAGCGTATATTTATTAAAATTAAGCTGGAACAGTATACTGAATGCAATTGAAAATATTAAAATCAAAATGTTGTAAATTCTTAGCTTGAAAATTTGTATGAAATTAGATCTGATGTATTTTCAGGTTTGATCAGAATTGGAAAAGTAGTAAGTATGAAATAAGGAAATTTTGATACCGAAACAGATTCAATAAGGAATTAAATGATACCTAAACCAAAATGTGTTCAGCAAATTTAGTTCATGTGTGGCCTCATTTGCTGAACCTACTCATACCTACTCAATTCAATTTAATCAGAACTGAATCAAATCTGTTTCAATTAAATGTATACATCCATATTAAAATGTATACATCCATATTTAATCGGGTCTACTGTCAGATCAATTCTAAACTTCTTTATCTGAGCTCGGACAGATTTATTCACATTTACCTGTTTAATCTTGGTAAATTTCTTTCACTTGAGAAAATTTTAATGTCTGGTTATGCATGATTTAGTCTATCTAAATCGGCTTAAAATGAAAAACTTTCTGAATTCAATCAGAAAAATCAGTTTTCATTATCATCATTATCATTTTTTGAACATCTTGATGTTCAAACGGGGACTGTACTATATAGTATATATTTTATATATATAATATACAGCTGAACTTTTAAAAAAGGGAGACAAATTTCATGCGCACTCTGAATGTTTTTTTGAAAATTTTTTCATGAATTTAAATTAATATTTACGATAGACTAAAATCTTTTAAAACATTAAATATCAACAGTGGTTTTCATATTTAATACGTCAGAAATTAAACAAATGAATCCTTTCAAAAATTGACATGTTTCAATTGAATTTGTACATTGTGAACGAAACCACACACCTCCTAATATAAATAATACTCTCCATAATGATACTTTTAAATATCTGCGCGTCTGAATTTTAAAGTTTTTAATAAAAGAGTACAACGAAATTCTATTTTTATTCCCGGGTAAAAAGCAAGCAATTTTATATCTAAAAATAATCGTAATATAAATAAAATTATTACAAATAATTAGATCCTACAGACAGTATAAAAAGAATTTTTTCAAGTGGGCAGCCGCGAAGGAATTTGAATCAACAATTGCTCAAACCTAAGCAAGAAATATTACCCACAGTCTACTCGACTCACTCATCTCCAGTTGGTTTTTGTATTTCATTTAGTCGGGTCAAATCAATCGTGGTACATTTTTTGTATTCGTGGCATTTTGGGATCGTTTTTTGTCTAAGTCCAAATTTATAATGATCCAGATTACAAATAATAGATGCAGATTGCAAACCACAAAAGCAAAAACGTATCATAGTCAACAAAACGACATAGTCAAAACGTCAACATGAACTTGAATGAAATAAAAGTGTCATTTAATATTTTTTATTATTTCATTTTTTGTCTTTCTTTTTTTTTATTTGACACACTGTTCCAGCTTAAATTTTTTAAAGCAAATTGTATGTTCTTTGTATTATGGTTACTTGATCGTTGATTTTGATCGTAATTGAGATTGAAAACAATTGAAAATTAATAATATATAACTTCACTAATCACAAACTGGCTTGAAAACATGAAATTGACTATCAAGATTATGAATTTCGCTTAAATGTAGATTTTTATTTTTTGTGTTTTCTTAATCGCAGAAATATAAAAATAGCAAATCAGTTATATGAAAAAATTGTTACCTCAGCCGATGAAGATTTTTTATGTGTCCACATTATCACATGGAATCTGGAGTTCTGTAAAAAGTGGGATAAACTGTGATATAAAAAAATAATATCCCTGGTCTTCAAACTGATGAAAATAACTATTTCAAACATTAATTCAACTGGTTTGTTCTTTTTGTCTTTGTCACATTTGTCTATTTTTGAATTCCTTGGTTGGTGCGTTTAAATAATTAACTTTTAAAAATAATTTTTACATACAAAGGGTTGGTTGCAAATTCAGCTTTTTTTAATCACAATTCGCGTGTTACGTGAAAATGTCATACTTTGAAAATTCGAGTTTTCAATTGTTTAATCCGGGAGTAGGCGCGCATTATTTTGACCTCGTTGTCTAACAACAAATTCGGTTATCTTTATCGGTTTGTTCACATTTTCGTTTTGTTCAAAATTTCATTTAAGGGTGTCCAAATGTTTAAAGTGTGTGTCCACCACGTTTAAAGAAATTGATTATAATATTTATAATTAGAACAGTCTTGTGAGCAAAAAATGTTTCACTTTCACTTATAAGAAAAAAAAATGAGAATCACTCAGAGACGTTGTCGCTAACGTTGACTCAAGTATTTTAGATGTTTTATAATTGAAGAGATAATTTGTTTCCAAAATCAATAAATTAATGTTCATCAAGTATAAAGAAAATAAAGATGTAAAAAAGAAAAGAAATTTTGACGCATTTAAAAGTTTATTATGTTGATTTACGTTTCACGGTATTTCCGAAGTTAAAATATAGACCACTTTGAAAGATGGCTTATCCGTACATGCTTATGCCAACAGTTCTGCAATTGACACATTTTACCTTGCCTCTGACAATGTACCTATCTTTGATAGGTTTGTATGGATCATACAACATGGATGAATACACAGTTTGGTTTACAAAATAATTCAAGTTGAATCTCTTGTTCTACTTAGATAATAATCAATGACAAAGTGTGCCATAAGACAACAAAGTTGTAATTCGACATAATAACTCAGACATTCGAATGGCGAACAATAACAATGGTGATGTTATTAACAACTTTTGCTTTTGTTTGTTATCGCATTTTAATTAGTGACGGATTTTATGACGCGATCAATCTAAATTAATTCCTTAAAGTTATTGTTGAAAGTTAAAATTGTAATTATATTTGCAAAGATGGAGAAAAGTTATGCAAGACGAAAAATTAATTGATGTGTGATTTTTTTGATGAAAAAACAAAAAAAGTTAAACAAAATCAAATTCTTCGCCTTTTCAAGTTTTTGTGTCTTAACATATTTTGTATGTTCATTCGTTAGGATAAAACATGAGGCTAATTTTGAGAGGGGGTTAATTATTGGAAAGCAGGGGAGGGTTACCCTACGATAATATCCACGAATTAAATTATTACAAAATACGACTTCAATTGCATAATGAAAACAGAATGCAATATTTATCGGGGTTACATAACCGGCTTTGTTTGTGTGTGCACTTTATACACTTTGGAATATAAACTGGCGGAAAACTGAGTCTGTATTTGGTTGACTTGTTCGCGCGTCACTCTTATAAGATATTACGTAACAAATTTCCCGATAGTTCAAAGTTCATGAAACTTTTTCGCTAGCTTTGCAAGCCCGTTGAGTTTTGTCATTGCACTTTCATAAAAACCGTGTCAAATGTTACGTGATAATAATTGTAGACCGTCTGTGTTCGTGGTAATGAAAAAAATCACTATCAAGGTGAAGGTATCCACTTCACCGTTTTTTTCATAGAAAAAAAGGTATCATCTTTTTTTTCTGTTATCACTCGTGTGTGTAAGAACGTATGTAAACAGAGTTACATTGTGTATTGTTATGTTTGTTACGTAATCATGCATGCAAAATCCATATCAAAAGCTGTTGACGCATATATCGATGGGTCTAAGGAAGAAGATGCTAGTTCTAATTTATACTTGAAAAAGGAACTATTTTAAAATGAATTTGAAGAAGAGGCTACTTCGAATTGAAAGTGAGAAAGGGGCTATCTGATAATATAACTGAAAAAGGTGTTATCTCAAAATTTGGTCGATAACAAAATTTTATTTTCGAATCTCGATGTTTCCTGATATATTTGTTTCATAATTTCTATATGCTTTGATTTATTTCACAAATAAATAGTTTTGATTTTCTCTTTAAACTTTTAAATCAATTTCTGATCATGATTTTTTAAAATATTGTTGAATGTTTATTTTCTTATACATGTAACAATTATTACGATAAGAGGTTATTTCATCAAATATTCATTACTTTATTGTAAAAAGATGTCATTTTTCAATATTTACTCATTATGGTTAAATGTGAGTAAATTCAAAAAAAGTTTAAAATTCAACTCAAAAAGTGAAAAAGTTTAATGGCGTTTATGCAATATATATCCAGGAAATCTTTTAAATTTTTGTTCTAATGGATAATTCTTCAAGAATTCGTAAAAAAACAATTGTTACTAAAGTGAAAAAAATCTCATATGTGTGAGTTTTTGTCCACGGAGCGATTATAAATTGACAAAAAAAATTCAAAGAAAATTAGAACAAAATTTATTCGTTAAAAGAAATTATCGAACTAACATTTCAGAATACATAGAGTTAGCACCTCTTTTGAGAATAACTTAAGATAGCACCTTTTTCAAGTTTAAATTTGAAATAGCACCTTCTTCCTAAGACCCACCGACGTCCGGACAATTAAATTCTCTCGCCTCTTGCTATGACCCACAGAGAAGTTGTCGTTTAAATCGTACAAACTTATATCTGTATATATTTTTGGTTAGTCTAATTTTTTAAAACATTTTTTAAAACAATTTTTTGCATCCAAAATATGTGTTATTAATAATATTTGAATAACAAAAATAATATATTTTTGTGCGGCGACAAAGAAAATCATGATAATGTCTAACAAAGTGTGACCTAGTTATGTGATGTATTTTCTAGGAAAAATCATAAAAAAATATGAGAGCACGAAGGTTCATGATTCGAATGCAGAAATAGAATCTGATCAGCTACTCAGATCAAAAAAAGATGAGCTATTGTATGCTTTTTTACAGCTTTCAAATTTATGTTAGCAAATATATATCTATCAAAATAAATATTTCTTAAAAATAGATTCATGTTTGTTCGATAATTTGTTAAAAATTCAATTTATATTTTTTTGTGATGTGAATTTGTACATTTCGAATGCAGTTTGTTTCTCGTACATCCAAATGCACATTATAAAACATTCTTTTCAATTAAAGTCAAGTCTGTAATTAAGTTTTTTGAACCCAGTCAATGAAGCTATTAATTTCAAATTATTGTTATAGATAGAGTGAATTGAACCAATTTTGTTGATTCACAAAGCTTTCAGAATAGTCAACACACTTATGAAAAAGGTACACCAATTTAAAAATTAAAAAAACATATGTTCAATATATATTAATCGGTTAAATAAATTGAATTATTTTAACATCAATTAATTTTGTTTTGTTTGTTTTATAATCTCGTACATAATCATTTAAGACCGTCCAACCGTAGAAAAAAGGATCATACATAAAACATATATTGAAAATATATTGTCAATCTATTTTATTAGTAATATATGAGCAATATATAATCTCTTTTACTAGGGAAATTGAATAGTTTCTGTCCTTCATTACACTGAAAAAAAGGATCACTGAACCAACTTAATTTTAGTTAAATTAAATAAACTTTATTGAAAATTCTAATAAAGTTCATTTAATTTAACTAAAATTTAGTTGGCTCGGTGATGATTTTTCTTTGAGTGTATGACTTACTGAACAATGATGTTACAATCACAGAGATCAAGGCTATTATAAGCTCATCCGCAAAGCGTTCAGCTTGTGCTAAACTATCAATGACTTTGTTATTACTCTTATTTCATATTTGAATTTGCATAGATGCACAGTTCTTTTTTAATAAAAAAACTAAAATATAATCCATAAAAGATATTATTTTTTTAAACTTTTGGCAGAATGTAATCATAGGCTGCTATTAATGAAGAAAAAAAAATGGTATAATGAGAATCATGGAGGAATAAATGAAGTAAAAATGAGTTGAAACGTTTTCCATCATTATCGATTCGCGCAGAATTGTCAATTAAGATATGCATCATCAACGTGGACGAAAAACATGAAAACATTTAGCAAATAAAGATGCTTGATTTGCGTCGCTGCAACAGTATCAATAACGATAAGTATTAACGGCGCAACTTATCAGGACTAAATTTGTACTAGAAAAGTCAGAAGTCAAAGCGCCGAGCACTTGTGGGAAATTGACCGGCACATAGTCTCGTTCGCGCATGTCTTGCGCAATGAACTAGATACGTAATCGGCGATGTCCAATTGAAAGCCGCACTCAGAATTCGTTGCTGAATATAACAAGCCCGGAACAGCGCGCGTTCAGGTGACTGCACGGTTACTCTGTCTGAGCGGTCACGAATGCTCAGTCCCGCATGCTCGAGGCCCTTGTCCCTTATGAATTACTATTTATTTTCTGCGCTTGATCAAGAAATTTCGTTTTTCTGTACACGTAAACAAAAAACTAAGTTGGTTCTGGTGTTCTGGTTAATACAAGAATATTCTATTACAATGAAAATTAACATAGTAATTTATTCTTGTTTGTAAATTCTTCTTCGAGACTTCTTGAAATTCATGACTATTTGAAAATAAGTTACCTTTATTCGGACAATTTGTTCAATTTGTCACAATTAAAACTAAAGGTATTAGTTCTACAAATTGATTATTTACATTGTTAAAATAAAATAGTTAAACGTTTATTAAGAATTAAACGTTAAGAATTAAATGGAATTTGTTCAAAGTTTTTGTTTTACGAATTTGGGATTGTAAATCACGTTTCTCGAGATCAATCGAAATTCATTGCAAATGATTTGAAAATTGTACAAATGTTTTTTTACGATTGCATCTAGAAAATTAAAATATTGCATTTCAGTTGAATTAAATTTTGCAAACGTAACCGATTAATTTTAACTCTGTAATGATAGTGTATGCAGGTTTTTTGAGCGAAACAAAAGCTGCTGAACGCAGAATTGCGTAAGAACCTGGAAAATCTAATCTCAAAGTCATAGTGACAACTATATATAAAAAATGATTTTCAATTGGGAAGACGAATGAATCTGCACCAGTGACCTAATCATTTTGAATTAGCTATTTTCCTTGTAAATTTTTTCTCTACTGTAAACCATTGACATATCGATGAATATCGGTTGGATGGCGCGACAATAGAAAAGCAGTGGAACAACACCGGAATCATTGCATACGTTTGAGGAATGCCAAGTTGCGAAAAATGAGATATCCGAAGATGTGCGATTAAGTCGTAAAATCAGCAAAAGAGTAATACAATGTCAAGGTGCGCAATAGAGAGAAACGAGTTGCAAAGAAACGACACGGAGGACGCATTGTAACATTAGTCAAGAAATAGCGAGAATTTCGCATGAGATATTTGAACACATTTTATTTCAGTTTAAAATATTATCTTTTCGTTAAAAGGGATTCTTTCATTTGAACATTTTCGTTGATACATTTTTTTCCTTTTGACTGTTAAAGATATTTGTTTATGTTAACAAAAATACTCATGTAACACAATTCTTAGCGATTTTGGTTTTTTTATCATCTTAATTTATCTCGTTTTAGATAATTCTTCAAGATTTTGCTAATTCTATACACTTATTTATTTGACACAAAATAAATTGATAAGATTTAAGATGCAGAAGAAAATCTTACTTCTAATCAGAAGACAAATTTACGTAATTTTGCATCGCCAACATCTTAGGTGACACAACAGCACCATTGCGCGAAACGTTTTCCACAAAACCAATATAACTCTTTATATATCACGTAATAAAGCGAAGACAATACTAAAACGCTACACAACCGATGATACGACATAAGTGAAACAGGCGCTAAATGTGATGTAATTTCTGGCGTCAAGAAACGCGTATTTAAAAAATCGCGCTTCATAGACGGCAGCACTTCCTGGATTGATAAACTGTTAACTTATGAATATAATATTGTCATTTTCATGCATATAATTATTGATCTATAATACACCTTGATACAATAGCCATCATTTGTATCGTAATTACAATTTTTTTAAAATAAATTAACAATTCAAAATGTTTAAAGTAATGGATATTTTGAATCAATTGAAAATGAAGTTGAGATTAATTTGTACAATTTTGATGTTATGCCAAATCATTTTATTTTTCAGTTGAATTAATTAAAAAATTAATGCCAGTAGGTTGAAGTTTAAAAGAATGTCTTATTTAAAAAAATAGAAAAACAATAATTGATTTCAAAATTTTTATCAATCGCTGTCGCTGCTCGTGTCAGAAGAATGATGTTTTTTGTGCTTTTTGTTCTTATGCTTTTTTGACTTTTTGCTTCTTTTTCGTTTTCTCTTATCTTCCTTTTCTTCATCCTCTGACGAAGACTCGTTACTAGACTCAGAATCATGTTCTGAATATTTTTTCTCTTTTTTGTGTGATTTTTTTTTTGATTTCTTTTTTAACTCTTTTTTCTGTTTTTTTTTTTCTTTTTTTATTTTTTTCTTCAGTTCCATCCCGCGTAATTCAGTTAGAGGTGTGGAATAATTTTCATCGCTATCAGAGCTTGTGCTGCTTACATCCAGGACAATATCTTTATTCGGGTCAACTTTGATGAAATTTCGACATTGAAAGGTGAGATGTCCCGAGTAGCCACATTTTTTACAGGCTGCTCGAATTTGTTCCTTGTTTTGAGGAAATAATCTAGACATGAATTGAGGATCCATTTTTCTGTAAAACCAAAATATTTGCTTCAATTTCATATTTTATACATAAAATACATCTTGATCTTATATATTAAGTTTATTTTGAAATTATTTGCAAATATACAACACAATAATTTTGTTATTTTTAAAAATTTATACATTGAAAATGTTTACTAACCTTCTAATTAATATAAAAGTAGTAAGTAATCTGTTTCATCAAGAAACTTTGTTAACACGATTGATATAATTTTTATTAAATAACATTCATAAAAACAGTTAATAATTACAGTGTGAGTGTGAGTGTTATTTAATGAGTTATATTATTATCGAGACAAGTGACAGGTTAAGTAAGTTTACATCGTATAGACAGTGGGCAGTTATATGCAGCGCCAATAATGACTCTAGTGTTAAAATTTATAAACTGAAAACTTTGAAATTGGTTGTTGATAATGGCGGAAATACTTTAAATTGGGAAAACATACGAACAGATGCTGCCATCCGGCATAAGCAGTCTAAACTAAAGTGCCAATGAGAAATAGCGCCATAGTCAATATTATATAAACAAATACGAAGAATTATACAAATAATATTTTGGGTTTATATGAAAAAAATAAAATTCAAGAATAATATTTGAAAGAACAGTGTTTTATTACAACATTATAAAATCTTGGTTGACATTGAATGCAATATAAAGCAGAAAGTTCTCATCTCAGGAAGATAATATTTAATAAACAACAACGTCATTTTTTCATACAATTATTTTAATGACAAATAATTTACGATCAGAAACATAAAAATAATTTTTAGTAATCAAATGACTGAATGGAAATTACAATAAGTTAAATTGATAATACATATAAAATATTTTCCCTAGCGGAATTTTCATCTAACGGTTTTTCTACGATTTCGTGAGATCATCGTAAGAAACATACAAAATCATAGGTTTTTAGAATTTTTTATAAAATAAAATAAAATTGTAGCGAGTTAAGAACAGTGTAAAAACAAACGAAAATTACCATTAATACCAATGTAAGAAATTGAAAATATAAATTCAGGATACAATATGAAAAATTTTATTTACAATTCTTTTAAATCGGTAGTAACGGGTATGTTTGCTTGTTTTTACAGTCATTTATTTTTTGTGTTGTTAATTTTTACTCTGATCATTAATAATTGTTTTGTTTAGACCTGTGTTTGTTTTTATACTGTTAATAATAACCCATCCTAAAATTGCACAATTTCATTAGTGCCTATCAAGAAGAAAAATATTCCCAAAAAAAATATGTATCAGAATTCCAAAATCATTTCATCTTAGATTGTAAACGAAATTTCGGTTAAAAATCGTAATAAAAGGGCAAACGATAAAATTCGCAAATTGTTAGAAATTCATGTATGAATTTCTTCTTATTCATTTGTTTACTTTTTAGTGGAATTAGTTTAAAATCTCATGTACTATGATTATTAAATACTATTTTAATATTTTGGAATTTTACAAAATGAATTTAAATACCTCGGCGCGCGCCTTCGTTTCGATTCCCGATTTTCCTAACGATCTTACATGTTAAATGTCAAATTTTTGCGACCCGTCGAATTTCGAATGTAATCAAACCGGCCTGTCAAAATATAAACTATGATGCATGAAGTTGTTCGATAGCGCAACTTCACGGGTGTCATGAACTTTTTTATTATGGACTAGAGATGAACGCGCGCTTTGCGCGCGCTCCCAGTGGTAGATTATGTATTAATACTCTAATAAAATATATAATTAAATTGT